>PVJN01001409.1:0-73335 GCA_004026805.1 Lasiurus borealis
GAATGTGGAAGCCAGACTGGTAGCTGCAAAATAATATCATCTCTGGCCACCTGATATGTTACAAAATTATTTTTATCTTCTGATACTTTTCCCACTCTTCACATCCTTAATTTCCATGAACACAGAAAGGCAGCAGAGTTAAAGCCAGAAGGAGAATGATCATTGAACACTGATTTGTATAGAAAATCTATGGCTGTTTGAAAAGGAAGCCTGCCAGGGCCCATGTAATAAATCCCTGGGGAATTTAAGAGAGATGAGCTATACCTAATTGCATCTGACATAACTAAACACACAGGCCTCTGTGAAAGTGAGAGTAGAGCCCCAAATCCTCTGCTCAGCACTATTGAAAGTTCAGAAAAGTTCATGCATTTGGCTACAGCTACTGGTAAAACTTCCCTTAGCCACATTTAGCCTCCCTCCAATGACCAATGATGAGAAGCCAAAATTATTAAATTTTACTTTCAGAGATTGTTAAAAACAAAACCAAAAAGAACTGATGGAGGCACCCAACTGATGTCTCAGAATACCATGCATTATTTTGTGTCTGAACTTGGCCTCAGAAAACAAACACAGCTCCCACCATAGCAGGAAAGAGTTAGCTGGGCCAGAGTGATTCCTGTTGGTGGGAATCAATGCTGCCCAGCATGGGCAGCTCAATGACAGTGCCCTGTCCTTGTCTGGGTGGTCCTGCTATCAAGCTATGTGACTCCTTAGGACCTTTGTTACAAGTCTGTGGAACGCCTGTGTGTGAGTTCTTGTGAGTAAATCCCCCAATTGGGGCCTAGCTGACCTGCCATGAGCAGGGAAGGGTGCAGCACACATTGCCTCTTAATCAGGAATGAGAGGATTCCTAATGGAATGGAAGACACTAACCCAAGTGAAGCCCTTATCAGTGGAAGCTTTCCCCCTCTCTTGCTGGAATTGTAGATCCATAGGTTTTGGAGCTAGTCAGCTTGGGTGCTTTATAAATTCCCTTCTCATAGATCTGACCACACCAGACATCAAACACTGTGACTCTGAGCTTTCTGTTGGCTGAAAGATCAAGAACTCAGCTGGAAGGAGCTTTGGTTTCTAGGTCTGAGAGACTAAAGTAAAGGTGAATCTTCTCACTGACAAAGGCATTTCAACCCCCTGGGGCTCCATCTCTTCATTTATAAAAAGAGAATCACTGTTCCTATCACACAGGTTTATTGCTGGGAATTGAATGAGGTAATCCATAAATTCCCTAGCCTGGCAGCCCACACAGCCTCTCCGGGAAAGGTCAGGGGTAGTTCTGGATGGAGCTCTTCAGATTGGGGAACCAGTCAGGGAGAAAGCAGGCCATATTTCAACTTGGTTTCTATGCTGACATGCTTTAGAATTTCCTTCTGTTTGTTCATAATCTGGAGTGATGTTATTAGCACACTGGCTTATATCTCGAGTTGGAGTGCAGAGGACCTTTCTTTAAGCATCTAGTTGAGAACTACCTGCCTGCTCCTATCTTTTACTGGGGCCCGGGCCTTCTAAGTCTAAATCAATGAAGGGACTGAAGGAAGTATCTAGGAATTTTGATCTACTGCCCACTCCCCATTGCTTAGGTACACCTCTTCACTGGCCTGTCTCCCTCTGTGCTCTCGGGAGTAGACTTACATCTATACAGTGCTTGAACATTGAGTGGCCAGATTATTATGATCTCTGAATGCATAATAATCTGGCCACTCAGTGTATATTCTATATAATAAAAAGCTAATATGCAAATTGTCCTCTTGACCAGGATTTCAATACACAGCAGGCCAGTCACCCTTCCATGTTCCCTCCACCTGGCCAGGCTGGACCCTACCCATGCATGAATTCAAGGCACTAGGAGATACACACACACACACACACACACACACACACACACACACACACACACACTGAGTGGACAGATTATTGTACATTCAGAGATCATAATAATCTGGCCACTCAGTGTATGTGCCATACTTTATCCTTGTAAACTCATAATTATTCTAAAAGTCAGGTACTCTTCTTATCTCTGTTTATAAAAGAGGATATTGACTCTGAAATCTTAAGGAGTTTCTCCAAAGCCCTAGAAAGCCCCATTGTTTCTAAGAGGCAAGGTCAGGATTCAAGCTCAGGCAGCCTTGCTTCTTCCTGTGCCCACATGCTTTAAGATTATGTCATATTGCCAGGGTTCTGCCTTGCTTCTGGCTTGCGTCTTGCTTTTCAGACTTAATATATTAGACACTCTGTAAATATTTGATGAGTGAATACATGAATGAGTGATGTGTTCATAACTATCTCAGTCTCTATGCTCTCATGGAGGCTTTCTTCCACTTTTTATCTTCCCACTGTTCAGAATTTTAATTTTTTAATTTTACTAGGAGTCTCTTTGTTTTTATATGTGTTATATCCCAACCAAATATAAGAGATAATTTCCTGAGGGGAAGAATCATGGTTTATGTTTGTTATATAACCTCAGGAATAGCTGAGTAATCATTTTATGACACATGGAACCCTTAAAATAACTTTCTAAATAGATCGGAAACATGAGGGTATTGGGAGTTAAAATGTTTACTTTCCTTCCCTACCCATCTCTTCTCTTTACTCACTTACACAAAATGCAATTTAGCTGAATCATTCAAAAATTGAAAAGCAATATGACAAACCATTTAAAATTTTAGTTGAATAAAATCATCCTAAAGAAGCAAAAAAGGCAGTCAGGCTCCTAAGTAGAATAAATCAGACAGAGTATTAGGGCAATGCTTTAAGTTATCAAGGAAATACAGTGGATTGCATCATCTTCATTTCATTAAGAAAAAAAAATAGCATTTAAATTCCTCCCTGAAGATAGGATTTCACTTGGAGCTATATTCAAATAGGAATAGATTATGTAGACCTTATATAATGGAATAGCAAACAATAATGTCAACCATATTATAGAAGACACCAAAATGTCCTTTTAAATAGGCCATGAAGGTAGTGAGAATAGCCACATCTTTTGATGAGGTGTTTGGAATTCATTTGCCTTCTTCACAGAACAGGCCCCACCATAATCTGAGTCACAGTTAATAATGACAATACTTCTCTTTCCTTTGAACCACTTACCTGTTCATCAACCTAACATGTTTTAGATGCCACAAAGGAATTACTCTCGATTATATCTTTAGGTAGAAAAATCTGCAACAACCCATTTCCTAAAAGACTGTAATTACACTTAAGAAATGCTAGTAATTAATAGCCCGATTGGGTAATTCTAAATGAGATTCATGAAAAACTAAGAGACATACCTAACCTTTCTTAAGCTTCAGGGTACAGATATAATTTGAACATTGTGTCTACAATGAGGATGTGTTTTCTTCCTTTGCAGTGAAGAGGGTAATTAGGATGATAATAGAAATGATACTTAAGTTTATAAAGTCCTTGCCTGAGGTTTATAGAGGTGGTTTCTAACTTTGTGGTAAGCATGTCAGACTGATGTCAGTTTTTAGAAGTCACTAAGTTTTTCATTCCTTTCCCCTCTGGGCTTCCTCTTTCTCTAATAAAACTACTTTAATCCCATCCATATTTCAGCTCAGAATCCCAGTTCTTAAAACAAACTCGCTATACCCAACTAACTTAAAAAATAAAAAGTTCAAATAAAAGCAAAGAATTGTTTGTTCTCCTTTCCCACTCAGCTGCATCTGTCACATATACTCATTGGCCCCTGATAAGGAGCTCTGCCATTGGTGTGGATCCTTATAGATCTCCAATGTAATACACACACAGTGTCTACCTATAGCCTAGGCAATTCTAGAAGCACTCACTTAATCATTTATCTACTTATAAAATGAAAATATTGTCTTTACTATAGTAATGTTACAGGGTTTCAATATGCCCTGCCCCAAGCTGAACTGTGGAATCTGACAAAATATTTTTAAAGTAAGCTTCTGGTTTCCTTATAGTAATTTGGTATTATATTCTCTCCAGTGATGTAAACAAATTGAAAGTGTGATCCTAAAGTATTTAATATATTGTTTGCTCCCTCATTAATTTGGATCATAATTAACTCCTTCTAAGATTATCCCAAAGTACTAATGCACCCCATCCTAGAGGGCACTCTACTTTCCTGTGCCACCCCACTAATTAGGAATAACTAGGGTAGGGGGAAATACTGCTTAATGCTGTGTGATTCCACCCAGAGAAATCATGACAGTTTCTCTTCTCATTTCTCCTCTCTCATTTTTCTGCTTATTTGTGGCTACACAACAAAACACTCAAAACGAGTTGGCTTAAATCAGTTGCACTGACTTATTTCACTCATGAGTTTGCAATGTGGGAAGGGCTCTGCAGGAAAGACTCATCTCTCTGCTCCACAGTGTCAGTTTGTGTGACTCAACTAGATTTCAGGATTTACCTCCAAATGTCTCACTAACACAGCTGAGAGGTTAGTTCTGTTGCCTGGAAGTTCAACTGGGTCTATTGTCAGAGGACCTTGGCTGCTTGAATCTGAGATGCTACAACTGGAAGCAGCCAGTACCTTCCATTCTGGTAGAGCATCATGTTTGGTGGACAAAGAAGTCAAAAATCCTGCCAACATTTAAGGGAAGGGACATAGAACTCTCTATCATTGAGAGAAGTGTCAAAGAGTTGGCTACCTTTATACTACCATACTCTTTAATTTATTCCCAGGGGCCCAAGCCAGAAACTTAATCATAATTTTTGGCCCTTTCTTCTATTTCACTTATCTTTCTCTCCATGACCCACTCTAGAAGTACTTATAAAATGTAATAACATATCATATATATTATACACTGAGTAGCCAGATTATTATGACCACTCCATCAGTACTTTGCTGGGCCACCTTTTGCCTTCAATACTGCAGCAATTCTTCTTGTCATTGACTCCACAAGATGTTGAAAGATGATGCAAAGAATCTGACACCATGCCTGATGAATATCACTGTTCAGTTCTGTGAGATTTGATGGTTGTGAAACAGATGCCTGATGGCTCTTTTAACTTCTTCCCACAAATGCTCAATTGGATTGAGATCTGGTGATTGTGGGGGCCACCTAAGCAAAGTGATATCTCCCTCATGTTCTTGAAACACTCTGCACAATATGAGCACACGGTGGCATGGTGCATTGTCTTATTGAAAGAAGCCATATCCATTGGGTACACTATCAACATAAGATGAACTTGATCAGCAATAACACTTAGGTATGCTGTGCTATTCAGACCTTATTCCACATGAATTAATTAAAGGGCCAAAATCATGCTAGAAAAACATGCCCCAAACCATAACACTGGCCCCACCAGCTTGAAAGCTTATATTCATGCATGTGGGGTGCATGCTGTCATATTGTTTCTGCAAAATTCTCACTCTGCCATTTGCGTGATGCAACTGGAAATGTGATTCATCAGACCACATGACTTTTTTCCAATGCTAGACTGTCCAATCCTTGTGTTCCTGTACAAATTGGAGACATTTTATCTTGATAATTGCAGACAGCAAAGGTATTTGAACAGGCCTGTGGTTTTCATATCCCATACAATGCGGTTAATGGCTAATTTGCATACAAACGTCAAGTGACCATAATAATCTGACCACTCAGTGTACATATGTATGCATATCCTATCTAATAAAAGAATAATATGCAAATTGACTATACCTCCCCTACACTCACAAGCCACGCCTACCAGCCAATCAGAGCGAGTATGCAAATTAACCCAACCAAGATGGCTACAAGAGCACAGTAGAGAGGCCTGGGTTGCCCCTGGCGATGGAAGAAGGCAAGCTTTTGGCAAAGCCTGGTGCCAGAAGGTTAAGGCAACAAAGTTGCAATGGCTGTTCGAACAAAAGACTTGGCTCTGCTCCAGGCTACAAAGTTTCAATTGTAGAAAATAAATAAATCCCAGGTAACAGGGCCTCCACTTGGGTTGCTGGGGGCATGGCCAGCCTGCAAAACACCACAGGCCCCTCGCCCAGGCCACACTATGCCCCAAGGGAAACCCACCCTGATCCAGGACACCCTTCAGGGCAAACCAGCTGGCCTCCACCTGTGCAACAGTCCTCTATCCTATCTAATAAAATCTATTATGCAAATTGACCATCACTCCAACACACAAGATGACTGCCCCCGTGTGGTCAAAAGATCCTGCCCCCATGTGGACATAAGATGGCCACCACAAGATGGCCAGCAAGGGAGGGCAGTTGGGAGGGACCAGGCCTGCAAGGGAGAGCAGTTGGGGATGACCAGGCCCACAGGGTAGGGCAGTTAGGAGCAAACAGGCTGGTAGGGGAGTGGTTAGGGGTGATCAGGCTGGCAGGCAGAAGCAGTTAGGAACAATCAGGAAGACAGGAAGGTGAGTAGTTGGGAGCCAGCAGTCCTGGATTGTGAGAGGGATGTGCGACTGCCCGTTTAGGCCCGATCCAAGCAGGATCCAAGTAGGATCGGGCCTAAACGAGCTGTTGGACATCCCTCAAGGGAGTCCCAGATTGGAGAGGGAACAGGCTGAGCTGAAGGACACCCCCTCCCTCTGTGCATGAATTTTGTGCACTAGGCCTCTAGTAAATAATAGCAGTTAATAATTCCTTCTAATTGGTTCTAGACTCTTTCTATTACTTTTAAGTGCCATCATTACTTCACTGGTACTCACACAAAACTCACTTTTCTTCAAATCGGTGTCCCTTCCTCCAATCTTACTCCTCTATAATCCATTCTTAGTGACTTTTTAAAAACATGATTTTATCAATGTTAGAGAGAAGGCAAGGAAGAGGAGAGAGATACAAACATTGATGAGAGAGAAACATTGATCAGCTGCCTCCTGCCCCCGTCCTCTCCCCTCCTCTGCCACTGAGGATCCAGCTTGCAACCCAGGAATGTGCCCTGGACCTGGAATCGAACCAGAGACATCTTGGTGCATGGAATGATGCCACACCACTGGAAAGTGATTTTGTTTTTAATTTCAAATAACATCACTCCTCTGACTAAAATTCCTTAAACATCCTCCATTATTCTTCAGTTAAAGAGCAGATTCTTTTGTATGGCACCCAACTGACCAGGCCCCTGACTCCTTCTCTAGCCACACCTTTTCATTTCTGGCTAAATCTTTGACATTCAGACTTCAGCTTTAGCAAAGTCTTGATGTGCTTTGAATGCTTTTACCTCCTGTTACCTCTGGGAATTGTAGAGGCTGGTCTTATTCATTGAGATGCTCTTTCCTGACCCACTTCCTTCTCATTGATTCCCATTTTCTCTGCTGAGATCATTCTCATTCTTCAGATTTCAACCTAGTTTTCAATTAGTTACTTCCTCTGGAAAGTATTTTATAACGCTTCATTCATTGATTTGGTCACAAAATATTAATTGAATACCTGAGATACTCCAGGCACTTTTCTTGTCCCCAGGGATACTTCAGTGAGCAAAATAAAGAAATGAACTCCCCTGTCATGGAACTTCTAGTGGAAAATAAGGCAATAAACAAGGTAGCATATAGTAAGAGATCAGTGCTAAGCAGAAAAAAAAAAGAGCAGGATTGGCAATACAAAATGTTGGAGTGTGGGATGTTGAAACATAGGCACAGTAGCCAGGGAAGTCTTCACTGAGAAGGTGTCATTTGAGCCAGTCTTAAATGAAGTAAGAGGACTAATTATGAGGCAATCTAGAAGAAGAATGTTCCAGATGGGAGAAATAGTAGCACAAAGGTCCTGAGTTAAGCATATCCTTCGATATTTAAGAAAAGGCAAGGTATCAGAGTGGCTGGACTGAATTAGGGGAGAGCAGAAGAAGAGATGAGGTCAGAGAGATGATGGGAGGGAGAGACAGATCACAGAAAGTCTTGCAGATCATTGTAACAACTTGGACTTTTATTCTAAGTAAAGTTGGAGACATTTGGATGATTTGAGAAGATAAGCAATAACATGCTCTGATTTATGTTTTAAAGGGATCACCTCTTTCCCAAAATCCTGGATAGGGTCCCCTCCCACATTAACCCACACTTCTATTACACTACCTTTTACCTGTGCTGCAGCTTGTGTATATCCCTTCCTAGTGTCTAGGTTCTTTGAGGGTATATACTCTGTCCAACTTGTTAGCAATTTATTCCCACTACCCAATCCAGCACCCAGAAATCACAGGTTCTCAAATATATTCTTGATTTCATTGAAATTATGAGTACTTGAATGCCATCACCCATGCTGATCCTTAATTACTTTATTTCTTACAGCAACTTCTTTAGATCAGTAGTGTTAAACCTCAATTTATAAATCAAGAAATGAGGTAAGGGTAGAAAGAGATAAAAACAGAAAAGGAAAGGAAAGAAATGAAATTCCTAGAGCAAGCATGGCGACCTTCTTTAAGCTAAGAAACCCAAGTTTTCAATTCTATCTTGAAGTCTCCAATAGATAATTATATTTGCCTATTTGTCAGACCTAGAGATTGCCATTCACTTCTCTGAAAAGTGGATGCTTTTCAACTTTTGGCAGGAGAGGAGAAGTACTGCATTTTTGAGGCCATTAAGAGGATAACAAAGCAAAATAGCTAGGACATTAGCATATTTCAAAAATGCATTTGCTTCTGAATGCCTGTGTGCATATCTATGTGTGTACAAAGACTTCATCACCAGTCCACACGTGTTTATTGCTGTGTACTATGTGCCTTGCACTGGAATCAGAGGGATCCTTGCCCTCAGCGGACTCCTAGGGTTTACAGAACGAAGTAATGAGAAAGACAGTGGGGAAATGCACATCTGTTCTAGGAAATAAATACAACAGAATGAATTAGATAGAAAAATATGTCAATACTGATCATATGGTCAGCATTTCTTGAATATCAGCAAAAATGATTGCTTCCTGGCCAAAATAATATTTTTCTTGCTTTGTTTAATGGGTATGATTGGAGAAGTGTGCCATCTTAAAAATCACCATTTGACTTGTCCCCTGAAGTCACAAAATATTCAAAATGGAAAAAAATAAACAGAAAAAAACTACATTTAGCTCTTTTGTTTAAAATGTAAAGAAAATGAGGCTCAAAGAAACTGAAATCTCGCCAAAAATCACATATACTAAGTAAAAGCGGAGAGGAAAACAGGGCTCTGTATCTATATTTTGTTGCCCATACTAAAAAAGAGAATGCCAGTACTCTCCACAGAAGTACTTGGGGGATATTTCATGGGTGGTCTCTTTACTCATAATCCCCTGCCTTTGTTTATGTGTTGGTGTCTTCCCATTTACTCAGTCTAGACATGCTGTTGCTGGGCATGGGGCCTGAGTACATGTGATGGGTTCCTTTTGCCAGCTGCATTTCTTCCTTTTGTGCACTGCAGACTGATCACGGAGGCTGGACAGCCAGCTCGCCCTATCAGCTGAGTCTGCCATGGCATCATCTCTTCATTTCTCCTCCTGTTCCAAGCTGCTGAGAAACAGGGAATGGAAGTGCTGAGTTCTGGGCTTACTGAGCGTGTCTATACTGTCAACAGCTTGCCAGACCATGTGGATAACTGGCATGCCACTTCAGGTCTAGAAAGGAAAAGAGAGCTCCAGGCAGATACATATGCTTCTCTAAATCTCCATTTAGTCCCAGAACCATCATTTGCTTATTGAAATTTTACCACCTCTCCATGCAGACTGACCCAGACAGCAAGAGCCAGTGATGTCTCTCTGGTATAGCTACATGGCAAGAAGGCCATGCAAACAAATTAAATAAAATTAATTGCAAGCACACACCCTGATTCGGAAAGGCATTTGCACAATTACACGGTGTTAGCAGGAGTCATTTATCCTGAACAGTTTTATTGTTGTGACCCTGATTTGGAAATCTCCACGCTTGCTATGCATGATAAACTTGAACCATGTTTTACCCTGAAGTTTTAAAGAACTGTAATTTAAGACATCTATACCAAAACAATCTGCAAGTAAATGAGATCTCCCTAAATTAGTTGCCCCTTCCAGCAGCACAATGAGTAATTCTTTCCCACATGATAACATTGAAGGGTGCTAGGAGTCTCTTTATTAAATAGTCATCCTCCCTCAGATAGGGATTTGCATGATTATTTGGCAAAAAGCTATTTACCTACTTAATTTTGAACAAAAGACATTGTTTGTCTGTTTTTGGTGTTATTATTGCTGCATGAGTTTGCACATGTAAACTGTGATGGCTTGATATCATTTTGTACTTGGATATTTTTCCTCACACAGTAATATGACTAAAAACAAGTCCTGTGAAATTTTATGAATTATAACAAAGACAAAAAGCATAAACCACCCTCTCCTTCTCCTATTATCTTTTTCACCTTAATTTATTTACTGGAGACCCAGTGCATGAAATTCATACACTTACTGGGGGTGGTGGGGTGGTTAGATGTCTGACTGCTGGCTTGGGCCCACTTCCTGTGATGGACCTAAATCATCAGTCAGACATCCTTAGTGCTGCCACAAAGGTTGGAGAGGCTCTTGCCACTACCCCTGAGCTCGCCAGCAGTTAGCCCAGCAGTTAGTGCACTGACCACCAGCTCCTGTGTTGAGCATCTGCCCCCTGGTAATCAGTGCATGTCATAGTGACTGGACATTCCACTGTTTGGTAGATTTTCATATTAGCTTTTTATTATATGGATGTAATAAATGTGTACCCAGTGTTTAGTACATGCCAAGGACATTAGGGTTATGTCAGTGAAAACAAACAAAACACAAATAGATCCTTGTCCTCCTAAACCTTATTTTTTTATCTGGAGGGTAGTAAGTTATATACAATAAGCAATCACCATATGTATTTCCATAACTTAGAAGATATAACATACTTGAAACCTATTAAAACTCTTAATAGAGAAAAAAAAGGAGGGCAGATAAAAGAGAAAGTAGATTCACTTAGTATTAAATAGGAAAGAAAGGTCAAAAGAGGTTTTATTGAGAAGAGATTTCAGTAACACCTGAAGGAGTTAAAGAAGTAAACCAAGCAGATAATCTTGGGAAAGATCATTTCTGGAATAAGGGTCAGCTAAAGTAAAGGCCTTAAGGAGGTAACCAGTAGTGAACAACAAAATCTCTGGAAATCATTGTGGATCAAGTCAAAGAAGCAGCTTAGTAAGATAAATGGCTGTCTAGAGTCAGAGTAGTGGGTGTAGGCAAATTTTATAGGTATTCTAAAATATCTCAATTTAATTCCAAGAGATTTGGGAAGTCATTGCAGTTGTTGGAGTGAAGGAGTGGCATGATTCAATTAAGTTTCCAAGAGATTAGTTTGCATAATCTTTTTAGCCAGACTAATCTATTTGGAGAGGATGGCATTCTATGATAAGAATAGAAGCAGGAAGCTGTAGCAATAATCCAGAAGAAATATGTGGTAGGCTCAATCAGATGGCAGGAAGCAGTAGAAAGAACAAAAGGGTTCATGTTTTGTGCATATTTTGAAAGTAGAGCCAACAGAGAAACATCAAGAATTACTAACTGTTTGGTCTGAGCAACTAAAAGGATGAATTTGCTATTAGCTAATATGGAAATGTCCATAGTGAGAACAGATTTTCAAGTTTGCCTCAGGACATGCCAAGTTTGAGAAGGCTATTAAACATCCAACTGTACAATATATAAATCAGGAGATGAGTCTGGGTAGGAGATAGAATTTGAGAGTTGATGGCAGGCAGAGGCTATTTAGTAAAGTCCTGAAGGCAGATAACACCAAGAGCCAAGGGTGCAAGTATAAATGGGAAAGAGAGTGGAGGACTGAACCATGAGGCATTCTACCATCAAGGGAGAAGTATTGGAACTAAAGAGGCTGAGAAGAAATGATCAGAGACACAAAAGGAGAACCAAGTGGGTGGTGACTTGGTGGTAAAAGTATTTTGAAGAGGAAGTAATCATGGTATCAAATTCTGTTGAAAGGTAAAATAAGCTGAGGACTGAGAATTTCCACCGGATTTGGCAACATGGATATGTCATGGCTGGATTTCAGACAGCAATTTGAAAAGGATTTTTTCTTCCATACATCCCTACACCTTCCCTTCCTCCCTCCCATTTTCCTTCTCTTCTTCTTTCCCTTTTTATTTTATTTTTTATGTTCTGCCATCAAATTGGGCAAAAAAAAAAAAAAAAAAAAAAACTCATGTATTGGTTGACATTACAACTTTAATGAATCTCTTTGGGAATTTTTTTTAAACTCTTGGAAGATTGTCACTAATTTGATCTGGCCCTAACATTTTCAAACTGGCATGAATTTTAATTATCCTCAGATTTCTTTTGAGGAAAAAAAAAAAGCCAAGAGTACAGATAAAGATTTTGGAAAATCATAAACTTATTTTAGGCCATTACACTTATGCTTTTATATATTAAGTATGGAGAAAAGTATTAGCAACTTTTTTTTTTCACACCTTGGAAATTTAATGTAGTATACCTAGAGTTTAACTTGTTCATGTATGTATAGCTTTCCTAATAAGATAGTAAACTTTTTGAAGAAAACAATCAGACTTCCTACTTCTTTATTTTTAGTCCCTGGTCGCATACTGCACATAGTAGGTATGCAACAGACATTGGTTAGTTTAATTTTTTATGTTCACTTTTCCTGATCTTGCTCTCTTATATACAAGCCTCAGTTGTAAATGAATGGTAATAGAAAACAAACAAAAAAATAGTACTTATTCTGCTGGAAATTTTAGCCTTCAAAGTCTTTATAATCTTATTAGGGGAGAATACAGATGGTTGTTGTAGGTTCAATAACAAGTATAGAACAGTATAAGGGAACAATCAAAGATGGGCTTGTGATTAGTGACCAAGTGAAATTTGTAGAAAATACATGTTTGAAAGGTTGAAATTCATAGTTATTCTTCAAATAGTGTCCTTTCTTCTCACTTCCCCTACCAATAATAAAATAAATGTTTTCTTATAAAGCAGTCAGTTTAATATTACATTGTGGACATTTTTTTTTGCCTCTACAACTATTTAAAATATCATATTCAATAGATGCAGAGTATTATATTGTGTGAATGCACAATAATCTATTTAACTAGTTCCCTGGAGTAAATGTTAAAATTGCTATTTTCTCTTTGCCATTATACAACAAAATAAGATGAAGAGCCTTGTAGATAATTTTTTATGTATATATATTTTATAGTTCTTTCATTGCTTAACTTTTTTTTACTAACTTCACTAATTTATAATTATTTCCTTATATTAAATTTCTAAATGGTATCATATTGTCAAAGACACTGATATACAAAGAGCTTTTTTAAAAATTTGTGCTAAAAAATACATCATAAAATTTAATGTCTTCTTCATTTTTATGTGTACATTTCAGTAGTGATAAGTATATTCACATTGTTGTACAAATAGGTCTCTGGGACTTGAAAGACTGAAACTCTAGACCCATTTTGCAACTTCTAATTTCTTTCTTTCCCTAGCCCCTAGCCACCACAATTCTATTTTTGCTTCTTTTGAGTTGACTACTTTGGATACAGCATACAAGTGGAACAAACAGTATTTGTCTTTTTGTTCTGGCTTATTTCACTTAGTACACTTTTCTCAATCAAGATTCATCCATATTGTAGAATGTGACAGGATTTCCATCCTTCTTTTTCTTCTTAATTCTTAATGATATTCAAACCACCTTTTTTTTTATCCAGATATCTGTTCCTGAATATTTGGTTTGCTTCTACCTCATGGCTGTTATGAATAATGCTTCAATGAAGTTGGCTGTGCAAATACCTCCTCAAGATCTCTCTCTCTTTTTTTTTCCTTTGTTTATCCTGACCTGAGAATATTTTTCCCATTGATTTTTAGGGATAGTGGAAGAGAGAGGGAAAGTCAGAGAGAAACATCATTGTGAGAGAGACACATCAATTGGTTGCCTCCAGCATGAGCCCCCACCAGGGTTTGGGCTGGGGAGTATCCTGCAACAAAGACACGTGCCCTTGACTTGAAACAAACCCAGGACCCTTCACTAGCCAAGCCATCAAGATCCTGCTTTAATTTTTTTTTTTTTGATACATGCTCAGAAAGAATGGGATTTTGGATCATATAGTAATTCTATTTTTAATTTTTTGAGAAACTTTCATGCCATTATTTTTATAGAGATTATACCCTTTTTTATATTCCCATTAAAAATACACAAGGGTTACAGTTTCTTCAAAGCCTTCCCAACATTTATCATTTTGTTTGTTTTGATAGTGGCCATTCAAATGGGTGTTATATTCATAGTTTTTTAAAGCTTTTATATTTTTTCAGAAAATTTACATATGAAGTTAGCACATCTTATTGACCTTTGCTAATATATACAGTGGTACCTCGAGATACGAGTTTAATTCGTTCAGTAACCTCGAGGCATGGGAAACTATGAGAAGCTCGAGTCTCGGTAAAATGGTGGGTCGTGTGCAGCCGGCCAATCCAAGTGATTACTCCTATCTCAAACGTTGCTCGAATTTCAAAGCAAAAATCGCTTGCTTGACAGCTCGTATCTCAAAAATCTCATATGTTAGGGCACTCGTATTTCCAGGTACCACTGTATAATGTTTTATCTTTGCTTATTTGACAAGGTACATCTATGGTTATACATTACTAGAGACATGGTGCATGAAGTTTGTGCATGGAGGTGGGGGTGGGGAGAAAAGAGGGGTGTCCTCTCCAATCTGGGATCCCAGGTAGAATCCAGCCTAAACAGGCAGTTGGACATCCCTCTCACAATTCAAGACTGCTGGATTCCAAACTGCTTGCTTGCCTGCCTTCCTGATTGCCCCTAACCGCTTCTGCCTGCCAGCCTGATCACTGCTTAATCACTTCCCTGCCAGCCTGATTGATGCCTAACTGCTCCCCTGCCAACTTGTTTGGCCCTAACTGCCCTCCCCTGTGTGCCTGGTCACCCCTAACTGCTCTCCCCTGCAGGCCTGATTGATCACCCACAACTGCCCTCCCTTGCAGGCCTGGTCCCTGCCAGCTGCCCTCCCCTGCTGTCCATATTGTGGTGGCCATCTTGTGTCCACATTGGGGGAGGATCTTTTGACCACATGGGGGCAGTCATCTTGTGGGTTGGAATGATCAATCTGCATATTACTCTTTTATTAGATAAGATAGAGGCCTGGTGCATGGGTGGGAACCAGCTGGTTTGCCCTGAAGTGTATCCTGGATCAGGGTGGGGGTTCCCTTAAGGCATAGGGTGGCCTGGGCGATGGGGCCTGTGGTGGTTTGCAGGCTGGCTACACCCTCTGGAAACCCAAGTGGAGGCCCTGGTATCTGGGATTTATTTATCTTCTACAATTGAAATTTTGTAGTCTGGAATGGAGTTGCTCTAAAGCAGCAGCCATTGAAACTTTGTTGCCTTAAATGGAGGTCTGGGCTAGCCAGGGTATGAAGAAAGGTTGGCTTCCTCCAACACTAGGGGCAACTCAAACCTCCTTTCTGCTCTCTCTGTGGCTGTAGCCATCTTGGTTGGGTTAATTTGCATATTTGCTCTGATTGGCTGGTGGGTGTGGCTAGCGGATATACGGTCAATTTGCATATTACTCTTAGATAAGATTGGCAAAAGTAATATAGGTTGTATTTCTTTTGTTATTAATACGGTTTGATTTTTTTGTATATGACTATTGGCAAGTTATATTTTTGTCTGTTGTGAATTATAAATTTATAATATATACACATTTTTCTATTGTTTTTTCTGCACTCTATTTATAAGACTCATAAGATCAATTAATATAAAATATAATATACTTTTCTGTAATTTACTTAGTCAGCTTGGAGTGTTACAACGAATACCATAGATTGAATTGCTTAAACACTAGACATTTATTTCTCATAATTCAAGTGGCTGGGAAACCCAAGATCAAAATGTTGGCAAACTTTATTCTTCATAAGTACTCTCAGGCTTTGTTGCAGATTGCACCTTCTTACTATATCCTGACATGACAGCTAGCACTCCTCTGTTACACTTAGGAGGACACTAATCCAATCATGGGGCCACACCCTCTTCTAAACCTAATTAGCTCCCAAATCCCCACTTTCTAATACTATCACATTTGGGATTAGGACTTCAATTATGAGAGAATACAAACATTAAGTATATAACACTAATATATTCTTAGATTATCATATGCATTTTAATATTGTTTATTGTGTTTTTGCTTCTATCCAACTGATAGAGTCAAATCTAAGAGCATTTTCATTCATTTTTGTCTGAAGGAAATCTTGTTATGCAGTAGGTAAATATTCATTTCTCTTTTCCTAGTGTTAATATTTTCATCAATTCTTGTGCATCAGAAATGTACTAGGGATTTTGGATTAAACCTCATTTCTTCAAATAGACTTTTTAAATTAAAAAAGTAATATATCAAATAACAAATATTATAGCAAATAGGTGAATTCCCTAACAAAGTTTAATTTTATTAACATTTTGCTATATTAATTTCAGATCTTATGTGTATGTAATATTACTGATTTAAATTTGTTTCTTTGTACCCACCTAGAAACCCATTCCTGTTTTTCCAGGTAACTATTTGCTATAAAAAATCAGCAGGCGATTTCTTATCTATATTTTTATGCTTTTATGAAATATAAATAGATAATATTACATTTTTGAAATATTTAAGTTCATATAAAGAGTATCGTATTATAGCTCTCCATAACCTGCCTATCTTCCACAATTTGTTTTGGTAATATATCCATACTGACATATACAAATCTTTTTAAATTACTGAATAGTATTGTAATAAATATATAAGAATAATGTTTATCCATTCTGTGTTATTGTAAGTTGTTCCAAGTTTTTTCTTTCTATTGTAAAGAATTATGCTTTCAGCAACCTCATACATGTCTTCTTGTGAACATGTGTGAGAGTTTCTCTAGGCTTTCACATCTAAATGTGGAATTCCTGAATTGAATATAATACACATTTCATTTTACCTTCAAATAACTCTTCGAAGTGTATTAACAAATTTAAGTAATATCTCTAGGCCTCAGTTAATTTGTCTAGTTAATAATGGAAACAATAACTAATTTATCAGATTGTCATGAGAATCACAATTGTCTATGTTTGTAGTGTCTATAAAGTACCTGGTAAAGAATAATTAATGATTGTATTATCTAGGACCCTATCTACTCTAACACTGGACACTAATTACTTTTGAGCAAGAAATTGATAGTCTCAGGGGTATACTTAAGAACTTAATGAGCATTCATTGTTTTGTTAGTATGTGAACAACATTCAACCTCTTTCCATCTGAGGAGTATTCCCCCTGGAATGTAGCATTGTTGAGAGACACCTCCCTGTTTCCATTTATGGATGAGATGACACACATTTGATTTGGGGTGATGGCAAAGAAAATGGAAGATACTTAATGAATGTGTGACATTTTTAAATATTCTGCTAGGTATCTAGTCACTGATTGGTTGCAAGGGGGTAAGAGACACTAGAGGATGGCAAGAGTTTAGATAAATTAACAAGTTTAAGAGATTTGGAGTATAAAGATTTTGTTTATAGAAAATAGGATGGTGGAGTTGAAAGTGTCTTTGGAGAAAGAGGAGTTGGATTTTAGACATGGTGATTTGAAAGGGACATTTAGTTGATGTTACAGAATAGCCAGCTGCAGCTCAGGGAAGTGGAAAAAGTGGGAACTAGATTAGAAACTATTCTGTGTGAGAACTATTTAAGGCTAGAAGTTGAGAAAAGGAAAAAGTTTAAAGGATACTGTGTTGGGATGTGTTGGTTATAGAGGGTTGGAGGAGATAGGAAGAAATAGCAGAAGAAAATGAGTCTATGTTGTTCTTTAACTTTTCTTTTAATCTATATGCCTACAGTTGGGTCTGCTGAGTTGTAGGGCATAAATTATTGCTTTGCTGTGTAGTTTCATCATGAGACCTAGGAATTTTGGCATGTCAAGAAGAGATAGTCTAGAGTGCTAGTGTAGGGATTGGGGAGAAGATGAAGGATTACTCTCTACCCCACTAAATTTCCATGCAAGTGCCATGCATTAGCAAACATCCATACACCAATGGTGGGGGACAGACTGCTTTTATGGACTAGACTTAAGGGAGATCATGGAGCTTTACACAATATTTGAACATGTACTGGACTAATGCACACTGATTTCTATATAATGTTCACCTCAGGGGAAGGAGAAATAAAGAGAGGGAGGGGAGGTAACAGCTTTATCAGAACCTTCAATAATTAATTAATTATTTAAAAATAGAAATCTGAGTAATATAGACAGTAATGTTACCATCTGTCAAATATGGGTAGTGATCATTTTATTACTTTATTTTTGTTAAATATGTTATAATTTAATATGGTAGGGTCTCTCTTTTCCGCATCCAGCATTGAAGGAGAGATGATCCAGTTCTTCAAGTAGAGGGGCTGGGGATTGAGAAATAAAAGAAAGAGACAAGTCAGAGAGATGGAAGGAAAAAGCTGGGACTGGGCAGACTGCTGCCCTCCTCTGATGGAGAGACAGTGACCCAGAGCCAATGCAGCATGTTTATTTTATACCCCCAAAATACCAACCAAGAAGTTTCACCAAAGGTAAGACAAAGGAGATTATTTGCATTGTTGATTAGGCCCGAGCATTCCTAGTGATAGGCTGGATTTACATATCAAAACCCACTTCCCTACAATTAGGCAAAGATAAGAGTCAATGCTGAGAAGACAGCTGCCTTTTTGGTAAGATATGTAACCAAGATGTGGCTTTGCCTGTCGCCTTAGGTTCAGCTGACAATTATTAAGGAAGAATGCATATGTGCCTTTCTAGGTGCTCTCCACAATTTATTATTTCAAAAATGGGGTCAACCCAGTGTGGCTCAGTGGTTGAGTGTCAACCTATGAACCAGCAGGTCATGGCTGGATTCCCAGTCAGGGCACATGACCAGGTTGCAGGCTTTATCCACAGTGTGGTAAGTGCAGGAGGCAGCCAATCTATGATTCCCTCTCATCATTGATGTTTCTATGTTTCTCTCTCTATTTCTTCCTTTCTCTCTGAAATCAATATATACACTAAGTGTCCAGATTATTATGATCTCTAAACACATAATAGTCTGCCACTCAGTGTATATCCTATATAATAAAAGGCTAATATGCAAATTGTCCCCTTGACCAAGAGTTCAACCAGCAGGCAGGCAGGCTGGTCAACTGCCCACATGCTCGCCCCTTGGCCAGGCTGGCCGAACCCCACCCATGCACAAATTCATCCACTCTAATATATATATTAGAGTGGCCAGATTATGATGTGTTCAGAGATTATAATAATCTGGCTACTCAGTGTATATTGTTTATATATATTTTAAAATGAGTGTCAGAAAAATTAAGGTAAAAACTTTGGAATAAAAAAGGAAGAGAGTTTTAAAATATTTTTAAATATTAGTTCAATTTCAAATAAATGTAAGCTTGGATATAACTATTTATAATTTTCCCTTTAATAAATAAATAAAAAATGAGTTACGTCAATAAGTCCAATAATAAAATTTGGAAAGAGGAGAAACATGATTTTTATTTTAGTTTTTTTAAATTTTATTTTATTGTTTAAAGTATTACAAATAGTAGTACATATGTCTCCTTTTTTTCCCCATTGAACTTCCCCCAACTTCCACTATCCCCTGGCATATGCCCTCTCCTTCTCCCCCAGTGCCTTGCAACCACTGATTATGCGTACATACATGCATATAAGTCTTTCAGTTTATTTCCCATCCCAACCATCCCCAGCCTTCCCACTATAGTTTGACAGTGTTCAATGCTTCTCTGGCTCTGTATCTATTTTTGTTCCTTCTATCTAATAAAATAGCAATATGCAAATTAACCATATCTCTGCTGCATCCACAAGCCACACCCACCAGCCATACCTACCAGCCAATCAGAATGAGTATGCAAATTAACCCAACCAAGATGGCTACAGACACAAAGAGAGCAGGAGGGAGGCTTGGGTTGCACCTGGCAATGGAGGAAGCCAAGCTTTCCAAACACATTGGCCAAACCAGGGCTCCACTTAAGGCAACAAAGTTTCAATGGCTGTGGGAACAGAGGGCTTGGCTCTGATCCAGGCTACAAAGTTTCAATTGTAGAAGATAAATAAATCCCAGATACCAGGGACTCCACTTGGGTCGCCAGGGGGCATAGCCAGCCTGCAAACCACCACAGGCCCCTTACCCAAGCCATCCCATGCTCCAAGGGAACACCCACCCTGATCCAGGACACCCTTCAGAGCAAACCAATTGGCCCCCACTCATGCAGCAGGCCTCTATCCTATCTAATAAAAGAGTAATATGCAGATTGACCATCACTCCAACATACAAGATGACTGCCCCATGTGGTCAAAAGATCCTGCCTCCATGTGGACACAAGATGGGCATCACAAGATGGCCAGCAGGGAAGGGCAGCTGGCAGGGACCAGGCCTGCAAGGGAGGATGGTTGTAGGCAATCAGACCTGCAAAGGAGGGCAGTTGGGGGTGGTCAAACCTGCAGGGTAGGGCAGTTAGGGGTGACCAGGCCCACAGGGGAGGGTAGTTAAGGGCAAACAGGCTGGCAGGGGAGCAGTTAGGCATCAATCAGGCTGGCAGGGGAGTGGTTAGGGGGTGATCAGGCTGGCAGGCAGAAGCAGTTAGGAGCAATCAGGAAGGCAGGCAGGTGAGGAGTTGGGAGCCAGCAGTCCTGGATTGTGACAGGGATGTCCAACTGCCCATTTAGGTCCAATCCTACCTGGATCCAGTACTCAGACATCCCTCAAGGGAGTCCCACATTGGAGAGGGAGCAGGCTGGGCTGAAATAAACCCCTTGCCCCCATGCACAAATTTTGTGCACTGGGCTTCTAGTCAGTTTATAATGTTCTTTATATTGAAGGGAAACATGTTTGCTATAAATCTTATAAAATGAATATTTGTTTTCAGTTAAGTTAATGATATAATTATCTTCTTTTTTAAATGAATGTGGAATTTCTTCTTCCAAAATTTTAAATCTGCTATGTTTAGCAACATAGTTACAGTTCTAAAAGTTTAGTGGTTTTCTCCTCATTTATTTATTTGTTTACCCAGTTCATGAACTCATGACCTTTTCTCTTCTGTGTTTTGCTTTTGAGGAACTTATTGTGATATTTTCATCATCTGAGGGACTAGACCCTCATAAAGTTTTCTTTACATAGACTTGGCTGATGAGTTTACACACACATGCGCACACGTACGCGACATTAAACATTGATCCACTTGTGTAAAATGTTTCTACCAGTTATGTGGCATTTGGTGCTTCCTATAAATTGATGTGAACTTCATTAAAGAAAATGACAGATGGCATATGGCTACAGGCAAAATGCCAGTCTACATGATGAATTCCACTGTGTTCTAGTCTAGGGTAAACAATGTTTTTAATCACCTTGAAAAAAAATCTGTTGCATTGATTTGTCTATAGTTACCAGATAATTATAATTGTATATTTAGTTCTTTTTAAGGAACTTTTCTGGTCAATTTTCTGTACAGATTATGGCCTTACAAATATATGTTTAATGATGACCAAATAGATGTTAGGATATATAAAGAATAAACATTATTTCTACTTATGGAAAGTAGAACTAGTACCTAGTTTCAGCACATGGAGTTTACATAGTTAATTTTAGTTAGTGATTCATAGCAGGATTATTTTCAAGCAACAGGAATTGCTTCTGGCTAAGTAAATGGAAGAATGTAAAAGGATAATCACTGATTGGGTAGAAATGTTGGAGGGAGAACCAAGGGGGAATCTGAGTTCCCTAACAGGGTAGTAAGACACTTACTTAGCCTATATCTCCCCATATCATAGTGCCTAGACCCTTACAGCAGGGTTTAGGATCTGAAGGAGGGGCACAAATGAAAATGCTATACAAGAAATATGAATTTAGAAGGCTTTGGTGTCCAGATGGAGCCTCCTTCTTTTCTTTTTTTTAAAAATTTCTTTATTAATTAAGGTGTTACATATGTGTCCTTATTCCTCCATTCCCCACTCCCCCACTCATGCCCTCACCTCCCTGTTGTCTGTGTCCATTGGTTAGGCCCATATGCATGCACACAAGTCCTTTGTTTGATCTCTCCCCCCCTTAACCCCACTCTCCCTTACCTTCCCTCTGAGGTTTGATGGTCTGACAGATATTTCTCTGTCTATTGAACTGTTTTGTTCATCAGTTTATGTTGTTCATTATATTCCACAAATGAGTGAGATCATGTGATACTTATCTTTCTCTGACTAACTTATTTCACTTAGCATAATGCTCTCCAGTTTCATCCATGTTGTTGGAAATGGTAAGAATTCCTTCTTTTTTAGCGCAGTGTAGTATTACATTGTGTCAATGTACCGAAGTTTTTTAATCCACTCGACTGCTGATGGGCACTTAGGCTATTTCCAAATCTTAGCTATGGTAAATTGTGCTGCTACGAACACATGGTTGCATATATCCTTTTTGATTGGTGATTCTAGCTTCTTGGGATATATTCCTAGAAGTGGTATAACTGGGACAAATGGGAGTTCCATTTTTATTTTTTTGAGAAAACTCCATGCAGTTCTCCTCAGTGACTGCACCAGTCTGCATTCCCACCAGCAGTACACCTGGGTTCCTTTTCTCCACATCCTCACCAGCACTTATCATTTATTGATTTGTTGGTGATATCCATTCTGACAGATGTGAGATGGTAGGGCATTGGCATTGTTGTTTTGATTTGCATCTCTCTGATAATTAGTGACTTTTAGCATGTTTTCATATATCTCTTGGCCTTCCTTCTGTCTTCTTTCAAAAAGTTTCTATTTAGGTCAGTTGTCCATTTCTTGATTGGATTGTTTATCTTCCCTTTGTTGAGTTGTAGGAGTTCCCCCATAAATGTTAGAGATTAAATCATTATCAGAGATAACATTCACAAATATGTTCCCCCAGGTAGTGGTCTTTCTTGTTGTTTTGTTGATGGTTTCTTTTGCTGTGCAAAAGCTTTTTATTTGATGTAGTCCTATTTCTTTATTTTATCTTTAGCTTCCATTGCCCTTGGAGCAATATCAGTGAACAAGTTCTTTTGGCATATGTCTGAGATTTTGCTGCCTGTGGATTCCTCTAATATTTTTATGGTTTCCTGTCTTATATTTAAATCCTGTATTCATTTTGAGTTTATTTTTGTGTATTGTATAAGGTGGTGGTCTAGTTTCATTTTTTTGAATGTATCTGTCCAATTTTCCCAACACCATTTACTAAAGAGACTGCCTTAACTCCTTTGTCAAATATTAATTGGTCGTAGTGGTTTGAGTCAATTTCTGGGTTCTGTATTCTATTTTTTTTTATCTATATGTCTTTTCTTATGCTAGTACCAGGCAGTTTTGAGAACAATGCCTTTGTAATACAGCTTGAAATCTGGTATTGAGATCCCACCTACTTTATTCTTCTTTCTCAGTATTCTGTGGCTATTTGGGGTCTTTTTTGATTCTAGATTAAATTTTGGAGAGTTCTTTCTAGGTCTGTGAAATATGTCATTGGTATTTTAATGAAGATTGCATTGAATCTATAGATTGCTTTGGGTAATATGGACAGTTGGATGATGTTGATTCTACCAACCCATGAACACAGTATGGTCATCCATCTATTTATATCTTCCTCTATATCTTTTTTCAGTGTCCTGTAGTTTTTTGCATATAGGTCTTTTACCTCTTTAGTTAAGTTTATTCCTAGGTATCTTAATTTTTTTGGTGAGATGGTAAATGGATGCTTTTTTTCTCTTTCTGTAAGTTCACTATTGATATATAGAAATGCCATAGATTTCTTGGCAGTAATTTTGTATCCTGCTACCTTGCCAAATTAGAAGGCACTGGTGTCCAGGTGGAGCCTCTTTCTTAAAGAAACACACTGACTTCTGGCCTGGTCTGTGATTTATTTACTTGAATATACATTTGCCCTTTAGCAATGCATACAGGCTTATCAAACAAAGGTAACGTTTGGTAAATAGTACTAGTAAAAGGATTATCAGGTTAGGGAATTGCCTTGAGCCATCACTATCTCAACAGACAAAGTGCTTAGCTTTCAGCTCCCCTGATGCCCAAGGTCCATAGGCCTTTTATATTCATTGGTGCACTTTCATGACAGCATTGCCAAGTGGTGGCTTCTCACACATAGTCTGCTGGATCCCCCTCCATTGGGTACTGGCTATTGGCTGTGATGGATTTGCACTCTGCCAAAGATAATTCCTCAATTTTCCTCAAATCTTTCGGCTGTTCTCTGGCATTTCAAAGTTCTAAACAAGAGCCTTAGACTGGCTGAGGTTAGGCAGAGCACCAATTCTCTGGTTGCCTGGTCCATTGGCTTCTTAATGAGAAGGGAAGCCTCTTTCCCACCAGAGTCCAGACAGTAGCAAATCTTGCCCGATTGAGAAGGGAGTTCTTTTGCTTGATATCCAAAGAACAAAAAGCATACAGGAATTGTAGAACTACATGGCAATGAAGATTCCCTATTAAACCATGACTTTTTTTCTGGTTTGCTTTTCTCTTTGTTTTCAATAATCATAAGCATATGAAATAAATAAATAACATGATTGTTACTAACCTCAACAACTTGGTGCAGCTCTTACTTCCATCCTGGGATTTTTTTTTCTATGATAGTAAAGGCATAATTATTATTTTTCCTGAATTGCTTGTCATCCTCCTTATTATGTATATATTCCTGGTACTTTTAAGTTTAGAATGCAGAAATTTGCCTTATTTCTCAACCCATATTTTTAATTCAGTACTATTTCCTTCTGCTTATTTTGCCATGAATTTCACAACCAATAAATATTTACTGAGGATTTCTGTATTAGGTTTGCAGGGCTGCCATAACAAAATACCACAAACTAAATGTCTAAACAACAAAAAATATTCACACTTCTGGAGGTAAGCAGTGTGACTAAAATTTAGGCAGAGGTGGTTCCTTCTGAGGGCTATAAAGAAGAATCTGCTCCATGCTCTTCCCTAGCTTCTCCTGGTTGCTGGCAGTAGCTGGCATTCCTTGGCTTATAGAGTCATCCTCCCAAGCATTGTCCTTATCTTCACATATTGTTCTTCCTATGTCCATATCCTAATCCAACCTCCGTTGTACAAAGACAAAAGTCAGATTGGTTTAGAGCCCAGGCTAATGACTTTTTTTTTTAACTAGGTTACCTCTGCAAAGACTCTATCTCTAAACTAACTTGCATTCTGAAGTACTGAGGGAGAGGATTCTAACATCTTTTTGAGGGGAGACATAGTTCAACCAATACCAGCTTCTTAAATGGTTGCCTCTTTAATATGAGTTATTTGAAATATTGAGTTTATTATAGAATTTAAAAATCATTAACACCAAGGAATGTATAACTGGTCAGACTTGGTTGCACAATGAGGATTGTACACACATGTACATTTCAGGGCCAGAACTGAAAGACATGATTTTATCGAGTAAACTTGGGGAATTACTAGATGCTCTTTATCAGGTTGAAGAACTTCCTTTCTATTCCTAGATGGTTGAATATTTTTATCATTAAAGGGTGCTTAATTTTGTCAAATAATTTTATGCATCTATTGAGACCATCATCTGGTTTTTATCTTGTATTCATATGGTATAATACCGTGGTTGGCAAACTGTGGCTCACAAGCCACATGCGGCTCTTTGGCCCTTGGAGTGTGGCCCTTCCACAAAATACGATGGCCTGGGAACATCTATTTTGAAGAAGTGGAATTAGAAGAAGTTTAAGTTTAAAAAATTTGGCTCTCAAAAGAAATTTCAATCGTTGTACTGTTCATATGAGTTTGCTGACCACTGGTATAGTACATTGATTGTTTTTCATATGTTAAGATAACCTAGAATCCCTAGGATAAATCCCACTTGATCATGGTTATAATTCTTATTATAGGCTGCTGTATTTGATTTAATAGTAAATTGCTGAGGATTTTTGCATATACACTCATATGGGATATTAGTATGTAATTTTCTTCTTTTGTGTGTGATATCTTTGTGTACTTTTCTTTGTAGAATAAGCAAAGAAGTGTTTCCTCTTCAAATATATATTAGAATTTACCAGTGAAGCTATCTAGTCCTGGTTTTTGTTTGTTTTGTTACTGTTTCTGTGGAGCATGTTTTGACTACTACTACAATTTCTTTACTTGGTATATATAGTTCTATTCAGATTTTCAGTTTCTTCTTGGGTCAGTTCCATAGTATATATCTCTAGGAATTTTTTTTTTTTTAAATCATATAGGTTATCTAACCTGTTGGTATGCTATTGCTCTTACTATTCTAGTATTATTCCTTTTAATTTTGCAAAGTCAATAGGAATGTCTCTCTATCACTCCTAATTTTAATAATGTGAGTCTTCTTCTTTTTGGTAGTTTAAGTTCTTCACTATTTTTGGTTTCTTGTTGTTTTTTTTCTTTTTTTTTAATCTTTTCAGATAATGTAGCTTTGGATTTGCTGATTTCCTCCTTTTTAAGTTAATTCTCTATTTCATTTAGTTTTGCTTCAATCTTTATTATTTACTTTATTTTGCTTTGCTTTGTATTTAATTCACTCTTTTTACTCTAGTTTCTTTCAGATCTTTTTGTGGATATGTTCTAAAGTACTAGAAAAATGAGACAAATTCTGGTTTCTTTCAGTATTTTATATTATTAAATTCACTCAGAAAAATTAATGGAAGCTGTTAATTTTAATGAGTAATTTAGATCTAAAGAAAATATTTTATTGCATATATGAACATAGCAAAAAAAAAACCCTTTGAAAACAGGAGCACTTAGATTTCAAATGTATTTATTATATTATCTCAAATTTTCTTCCAAGAGCTCTGATGGAAGATAGTATTTTTTATGTAAAAATATTTTATTTTTTTCTTATAGTAGATGTCTATAATGCTATTGCACTGTAAAACAGTACTTAAGGTACTGTTCAGCATTAGATAAAGTTTTTGAGCTTTAAAAATATTTGCAATTAAAATCTATAATGGAACTTCTGCAGTCCTTTAATGTAAAACACTTGATTTTATTTTCCAATAAACTGGTGAAAGAAAAATTCATGACATTCTTGGTCTTTCCCTTAAATATTTTAGTGCTTTTCACAAAAACATAGAATTATACCAAACATACTTTAACTTATCTGTGGAATATAATGAAAAAAAAACAACAACAAACAAACAAACAAACAAAATAGAAACAGACTTATAGATACAGAACACAAACTGACAGCTATCAGAGGAGAGAGGGTTGGGTGAAAAAGAACCTCATAGATACAAAGGTAAGATGATTATATGAAGGAAAGTGATGAACATATGTAATTGTATTAACCAAAGTCACCTCAATAAATTAAATAAAAAATATTTTTAATTTATTTTTTTATTTAAACTTATTGAGATGACACTGGTTCAAATTATGCATATTTCAAGTGCAAAATTTTATAACACATCATCTGTACACTGTATTGTGGGTTCATCACCCCAAGTAAAGTCTCTATCCATCACTATTTATCCCCTCTATATTCTCTACACCTTCCTCTACCTTCCTGCCACCTGCAATCACCAATTTTTTAAAATGAGCTAAAAAAAGTTACACACACACACACACTCACACCCCCCCCCCACAAGAAAACAAACTGAGCTACCAAATACTATTTTAAAAGCAGACAGTATTCTAAATAATGGAAGTTAATATAATGACAACAGCAAATATTTATTATGAAATCCTGGAAAAAAAACTTAGAAAATATATTCTGTTAAGATTATGACCCATTATTTTTAATTTCATAAAAATTTCCTTTTTATATACTGTATTGTCAAAGTATAGGAAATTATTTAAATGGGTTGTATAATAAGAACTTATAGATTAGACTATGTGGCATATTTAAAATAGCCTTTGTATTTTAAAATAATTACTGAAACCACCCAATGGGAATAAATATTGTTATTTTAGAAAACAAAATTAATCCATCAAAACTGAAACCAGAGTGTATATCTATTTAGTTTCTGGAACAGTTTCTTGTGCCTCATTTGCCTTGATAAATGGATATCTTGAAATTTAAGTTTGTTTAGGATTATAGGATTGTATATCTATCAGTTTGGCTGCCTTTGGCTTCAATTGTCTATGGCAGAGAAGAAAAGGCCTTTTCAGACATGTAATGGAAAAAGATAAGTGTAACTTTAAAGTACATGTCAAAAATTTTATTAAAAAATGTTGTAAAATTTATACACTGAACCTCATTTTAAACAACCAATAGTAGATATGTTCCAGAAAATATAATTTTAAAGACCAACTGCAATAAGTAGAATAACTAATATTTGACAAGTGCTAAGAGCTTCTAATGTAATAGAAATATTGAAGGACCTTTTGTAAAATATATATATATATATACTTTTATAATGCAAAACATTAAACTCTGATTTGATCATTTTAGGAATATAGTTTTTAAATCAAACTTTCATAAAGCAGCCATAACTATACTTATTTGTTTTATCTTATTTTTTTTTAATTTGTGACAAGGAAAAAAGTTTTTTAAGTAGTTAGAAGCCCCATTTTACCCTTCATTTCTTCCACATAATATCTGAAAGCCAAACTTGGCAGGTGGGCAGCAGATAAATTGATCAACCACTTTGTTCCCTGCCTTGATGATGCAGAAGTCAAAGTATTTCAGAGTGACACAAGAGTTGACAGGGACTTCTGTGTTCTTTTTAGCTATTTTTTTTTCCTGTGGCATTCTTTCAGAAAGCTAGCATTTGCCTTCCCCAAACCACAAAGGTGAAAAAAAATGACCTTTTTCAGAGAGCTCAAAGTCAAACTAGTCCTGTAAGAGCCTGGGGAGAAGTGAGAGTAAGTTTGTGGTCAGGGTGGCCAAAGAAAGACAAATGTCTGAGAGAAGAAGTAAGATAGTTAGATCATGCTGAGAACGACTGAAAAACTTTAGGGACTTTGCAACCATGAAGCCACAGTAGTGCCTTTGGGGAAAATAATTGCTCTAAAACCTATCTAAATATAACATTCACTCTTGAAAGCAGAAGCTAGGAAGGACTCAAAGCATGTCATGAGCTCAACCTTAGGGAAACAGAACACAGCACATAAATGAAAGTTCAAAGGCTAAAGGGAAAAAATAAATAAGAAAAGTAAATTGAGAGGGTGCCATATAGAAAATAACAGAAGCAATAATACAAGGCAAGATTAGAGGTTACATTGTTTTGCTCTCCTGTTAACAAAACCCATCCAGTAAAAGAAGTGGACTATAAAGGAGTGGGTATATTTGAAGAATACAAAAACAGACAACAGATAAACATGATCAAGAAAGGTATAAAAGGTTGACATGATGTTATTCTTGTAGGTCACAGAATTCTTATCAACTCTTAATAAGGTAAAAATAAGGTAAACTGGCAATAACAGAATTATGCTTGAAATTAATTTAAATGTATATTTGAATATGTTTATATTTAATCAGTAGTGCAATGTGGTTATTGTTTCTAAAATTCAATGATTTAAAAAGTTACCAATCCCTGGCCAGTTTTCTTCGTGGTTCAGAGCATTAGCCCATAGACCAAAGGGTTTTAGGTTCAATTCTAGGTCAAGGGCATGCACCTCAGTTGCAGGTCTGATCCTCGACCCCATTTGGGACACATGGGGCGGCCACAAATTGATGTGGTTCTTCTCTCTCTCTCTCTCTCTCTCTCTCTCTCTCTCTCTCTTTTTCCTCCCATCCTTTCACTCTCTCTAAAAGTGAATGGAAAAAAATATCATTTGGTGAGGATTAAAAAGCAAACAAATAAACAACATATAATCAGAATCTGACCACTTCTTACCACATCCAATACCAGCCAGCACTACCATTTTCCACTAGATTACTAAAACCTGTTGAACCTGGGAGTACTTAGTATATTAAGAGGTTGTTACATCTATTGAGATAATGTTAGATGCTACAACAAATATCCGCCAAATCTCATCAGTTGAACACAATAGAGGTTTATTGGTGCTCAGATCAGTCCAATGTGGGTGGGTGTTCCTATTTAATGGGAGTTGGAGGAAGATCTAATATACACCGTCATTTAGGAATCCAGGCTGCTAGATCTTTCCTACTGTCAGTGTGTTGCTTCCATGATTACTCTGGGCATTGATATCTATCCTGCTGAAGAGGTAAAAACATGAAGGAACACTCAGGAAAACTTTTTTTTAATTTTTGTTCACATTTCTTGGCCAGAATATAATTACAGGGCTACACTAAAATGCAAGGGAAACTGGGAAGTGTCCAATTACATACCCAGAAAGAAGAGAGAGAGATTTTGGTAATTTTTTTTCCTCTGGTAGAGGCAGTCACTGGACTCAAGTGAGGGACTCTGATCCTATGTCTACCTCTACCATGACTTTTGAAATACAAGGTTTGGAGTAGGCTCCTACATGGGTTCTAAAGTTGATTTTTGAATCAAATTCAGAGTGAATATTATTAGATAGAGTCAAATTTTGCTAAAGCATAGATTCCTTCTATATTATACTTGTATCCTAATCTCTGTGGTTTATGTAACTCATTCATGTAAAAAAAGAGATATTAGTGTGTAACTGATCATATTATTGTCATTATTCATTAATTTTGTCCTTATAAAATAATTTTTGAAAGAACTAATAATGAGACATTTCTTTGATAAATTACTATGCCTAATTAAATATTATACTCAGAATATAACTAGAATGTATGTATATGTAAATATAAATATATGAACACACATATATGTACATTCATATGTATGTATGTCTGCTTGTTAGTATGTATTACTAAATAATATTCTTGTGGAGTTGAACTTCTAAATTCATAATTTGTTTGCTGTATCATGGATGATGGAATCATCTGGTTTCACATTTTGATAATGCAACTTAATATCTTGATGACCCTTATGCAAATTACTCAATCTCTTTAAATCTCAGTTACTTTGTGTGAACAGTAGGAGTAATAATGGCGATTAATCATACTAAGTGGTTATAAATACTAAAATGAGATCATATATAATCTAGCACATAGTGTTCAATGGTATGTATATATATATATATTTACATATATATATATATGTGTGTGTATGTGTGTGTGTATTCATACATATTTATATATAGTAAGAAGCTTGACATACACTCTAGAGCTCCTGTAACACAGATAAAAAAATAAATGCAGATAGACTAAAAAAATAGCTAATAAATGTACTGGCTGGTGAAATTTAATAGTTTCATTTATTTATTCATTCCTTGAATAAACACTATTAGGCCTTTAGTATGTATAAGTTATGAACTATCGTTAGCACAAAAATTATTAAGGCAGCTTAATTTTTTGTTAAAGGATTAACTACCTGATTCTGGGAACTCCAAGGGTCATAACAGAAGGTGCTATTTTCATTGGAGGAATACCATAAATGAATACATAGTCACTTTTGCATAAAGCACATCCCTGAACGTGAAAGGCAAGTTAACAAACTACTGTTAAAAATCACTAGAGGCCATTGAACTTTGTTGAGCAGGATAGCAACATGATCAAAAGTGTGTCTATAGAAAATGAACACCTTCAGGATTGTGGAGAATGTACTGAAAGGGATGAGATTTATATTAGGGGAAATAGGGATCTATTGCAATGTTTTAACCAGGAGATGAAGGTCTGCAATAAGGTTACAGCAAATATTTGTTTTTAACTTGTATTGCTCTGTATTTGTCAGTCTGCCTATTGAGGAGACAACATTGCAAGAGTGAAGTGGGTAAAAGTTGGCGTCATATCCCGAAGCAATGATTTCAGATACAAGGGCAGCTTCATGAGGAAGAATGAGGAATTGAGTGGCATGATGAATCTAAAGTGTCTGCAGGTACTGCCACTGTAGATATGGATCAGCAGGCCAAAAGGGAAATCAGAGTTGAAGATTAAAAAAAAACAAAAACATCGTGAATGAATAGATAGAGGTGGTAGATTTAACAGTATGATGGGATGAGACCTGGAGGTGTCAGGTGGGAGGCTTGGTTGGGCTTGTTCTCTGTTCCCCAATTTAGGCTCAACTCTCTTGTTGGTGAATCCTCAGCCACTGAGAGGAGAGGGATTTTCTCAATCAGTGAGAGGCTGCACAGGAATTTGAATCTGGGTAAATAAAAGAACAGAGAAGATGGTAAATTTTAAGGAACTATTTGATCGATGTTGTTAGGTCACAAACTTGACATTCATAAAGCTAATAGGTCTGTCTATTGTTTCAAGCTGTCTGAGGTTGGGTAAATTATTGCCTGAATTAGAAGTCTAACTCTGATGCTGGTTGACACTTGTTACTTGCCTTTCTGTGCCCAAGTTTCTCTATCTGAAAAACAGGAGTAGATACATCTACTTTAAAGAGACAAGCAGAGGAAATGAGATAACCTATATCAAACACCTGGCATAGTCCCTGTTACATGTTGTTGAATTCTTTTAGACTCCCAGCAAGCCTGTGAATGACTGACATCCTGTTTATGTGACATGTTTAGTAAGTAGTTTGGCTTGGAAACTCCTTCATCTACCTCTTTAATTTACTTTAAGAAACTTTTGAGTTTTAACTAATCAGTGAAAGAGCTGATCTGATATTCCAACCTTCCCTTGCTTTTACCTATCTGAAAAGAAAGGAATTTGAAACTTTTTGTTTTAGAACCATATTTATCTTTAGCTAATTTTTTTCTTCTTCTTCCATGACAGTGGCTGTGGGGTGAAACGTAAGATTGTACAGTGGTCACTTCAGAAATTTTCTCTCTTTGAGAATTAAAAAGTAATTAGTTTCTTAGACTAACTGCCTTATCTAAGTGTCTAGTACAGTGACAGCTCAAGTGTAAATTCTTTGATGTGTACTCTTTTCTTGAGCACCTCTGGAATTCTAGCCAGATCATGCTAATGAGAATCACATAGCCTCATCAAAGTCTCACTTATCTTTTCTCTGTACTTCCAGATATTAAATGAAACTCTCTTTGGAGCATGTTCATTGCAATGAGGGACCTCAGAGGTCATTTCATCTAACTACTTCATTTTATGGGCCACACACTCTTCATTTTAAGTTTGGTGTACTCAAACACTGATGATCACATTTTCTACTACATTCTTATACTATAGTTGAAAGAATTCTCAGCCATGTGCTTCTCACTACATATTAATATAGAACCCAGATTGTAGGAAGAATTGGAAACTTGAATTGGGGAAGGGAGATTGGGAAGCAGAAATACAGTGTGTTATATGGTACTTCAGCCCCTCGAGGGAGCTGTAATTAATGTGTGCAAGGAAAACACTGCAAGGAAACTAATTTAAAGAACATACTGAAACAATTTTCCCCTGGCTTTCCAAAATAAATAAAGAGGGGAAAAAATCACCATCAAGCTTCGAGGAAGCATGAAGAATTACAACAGAAAGGAAATTTATTGAGAGACCAAGCAGGGCTGGTAATAATGACTGGTTAGAATGTAAAGCCTCTTTTAACTGTAGGCTCCCTCCACTATTTGTCAGAGCTCCATGGTCCCTGATCCATTCAGTAGGCATTTCACATGCTTGTCACTCTAATTATGGATCAGAGTTTAGTTACAGCCCACTGACCGCTCTTTCTTTGCATCTTGGTAACTCAGTCCTTTACATCAGTTGATACCCCCCTAGCTTTCCCTTCCTTCCTTCTCCCATACCCGTTTTTAATCCTAAACGTGTTAGGTGACTCCAAAGCTTAGAATGTTTGGTGATTGCCTGTCACTTGATGTGAATGCTGTGAATTCCCTAAAGCAGTCTTTCCAACTTTTTGCCTGACACAAACCATAATAAGAAATTTTTACACCCGATCCAGGACACACATACATTTGTAATTTAAAAGTAATGTTCCATGAAACAATGCTATATGTGATGTGCTTTGATACTTTTGCTTCTCCTCAACTCCATTTTGCTTATTTGGAAAAGGAAAGGTAGGCTAAGATTGATTGGAGACCATTTCTGCCTCAGTTTTCAGTCACAATGGGTGTGCTTCATAAGATGAGGTCTTCAGACCATTTAGCACAACCTACTCATATTGTCTCATCCTCAACTTTATCCCAGACTTACTGAATTAGAGTGTATCCTGGCAGGTTCTGAGATTTAACCAATTCCTTGATATGATTATAACATTCAAAAACCATCTCCAGATCTTAATGCTGTAACATTATCTACTCACATGAAGGTATCTCCTTTGCCAGCTGATTTATTTGGCATTTTGGTATAGCTATCCACAACAAGAGCTAGGGCTCTGATCTCTGAATTCCCCCTTCTTCTTGTTGAATTAGAAGATTAAAGGCTAGTTGAGAAGGTGCTAAAAACCTTGAACATCTAATAATAATAATAATAATAATAATAATAATAATAATAATATGGTAGTTTCTATTCTAAGTGCATTATATGAATTAAACCTGTGGATGAAAGGGGGCCATTGCTAACCTGTCTAGCTTAGGAAAGGCCTGCATTCTGGGACCTTGCAAACTCAAAGAACCTGAAGTAACCAGAAAGGATGGTCTGAAATGAAAATTTTAACTAAAAGCAGTTATGGTGGGTAGTCATGTCCTAAGTCAGTATATTCCTTGACAAAGGTCAGTCTTTACCTTAGCTGATAAAGTATCATACCATTGGAATATCAGAGTAATTTTCCTTTTCTGTACCCCTCAAAGCACAGGCACCTCTCTATGGAGACCACAAATCTCTTCATTGTTATTGAATTAATTGTCCATTGTTAAATATCCTACACCCACCTTCATAAAAGAAGCATGTGTCTATCATTTTACTTTTTATCCAATCCCAGAAATTTTCCTGCTTTGTTTTCTCCCACCTCCCTAATCTATCACCGATGAAGTTCATGTAAACCATTTACATCTCCTCTTTTGATTGTAATGTATAAAACAAGGTGAAAAAATTCCATTCTCTGGAACATTATCTTAATTCATTGAAATTGTGCTTCCCAGTCATTGTCAAAAATTTGGCTCAAATAAATTCATAAGTTCATTACAGGTAAAAATGTTTCTTATAATAACAAACCTCATAACAATATCTTACTGTTTGTCACTAAGAGTCTTAGGTTATTCCAGTAACTTATAAAGTACTACAGGAAGATGCATGAGGGGGTAACTTGGTCCTAGATCTTATTGAGAATTCCAACCTTGGCTCTGGTGACTTGATAATTACACTTCTTCCACTTGACCTTCAACCTCAAGGAGGGGGGAGGGTAGCACCTTTCTGCTCTTGCTCTCCCTGAGTTTGATCCATTGTTTCCTGTGAGGCTACCATCAGTTTTGTTGCCTGAGTAACCAATCAATCCATAATTAGTCCATAATTTCCAAGCCTACACTTTCAAAACAATATAATTAAAATAATTTAAATCAACACTTCATGATTATTATATAGCAAGAGCTACTCATTAAATTTATTATATCTAATCTAGAGGCCCATTGCACAAAGATTTGTACCTTCCTTCCCCAGGCTGCCAGCATCACCTTGGCTCTGGCTGGAGCTGCCTTTCTGCTCCAGCAGGGAGACATCTTTCTGCCTTTCCAGGCTGCACAGAGGCCTGGAGCTGCTGGAGTGGTGCAGAACGCCTCTGGCCACTTGGTGCCTGTGTATGCAAATTAACTCACCATCGTTATTGGGTTAATTTGCATACTCACTCCTGATTGGCTGGTGAGTGTCATGAAGGTACAGTCAATTAGCATGTTACTATTTTATTAGGTAAATATTCAAGCAATTTTGATCAGTGCACAATATAAATGGTACAATTTGAAATGTATGTTTAGAGCTAAATGCCCTTCAAAGGTCATTTATAAAGAAAACTTTGCCAAGTTTTTTGTTGGGACATGCCAACCAGTTTTCAAGGTGATTTTCTAGCATTTCTCCCAAACACAGGTCAATGCCAGGAGAAACCAAAGCAAAGAAATACATTCTGAAGGATAATTTCAGAGTTAGTTCATTGAAGTTAAGGTGTGACTATAAGACAATAGAGAAATAGAGAGACAGAGGGATCAACATTTCACAAAATGACAAGAGCTAGAACTGGATGGAGGGAGAAACAATGCAGATGAAACAGGCAAGACTGAATCAAGTTCAGGTAGTTATTTATCAGCTTAAAATTCGGGTTTGCCCTTCTCTTACACCCCCCCACCCCTACATATTCATCTGTTTATAGAAGAGATGTGTCAGGTTCTCATGTGGTGGTGGGGGGAAGGAGTGGGAAATATCCATGCCCTCAGGTAGAGAAACTTGTGGGAGACAGACTTCAGCTCCTTAGATTCCTGGGCCTTGCAGTTGGCTCCAGCACATAATCTAGAACCCTCTGTTCTATAGCCTAATTCAATTAACAAGTAAAGATGAAAGGGAGGCTTAGAGGGTTGTGATAGCTGTAAGAGCCAAGGCAGTGTATGTGTTAGTATATACATGCATGGGTGCATGCACACAAGCATATCTTATGTGCATATGATAGAATGATCCATGTTTAAGGCAAGGAACTAATAAAGAAATTAGATGCATAAGCTTTAAATTATTTTTTTTTGTCTTCTGGCTCTTTTTCACGTGCTATATGTTCTTCCTAGTCCTTGAATTATCATTAATATGATTGTTGTAATGCTTAAAAAGTACCATTTATGTGTGAGCATAATTTGCATTTCAGAAGTCATCAATATCCCTAGTTATGTATTATTTTTAACTTTGTTTGTTTGTTTGTTTTGTTTTGTTTTTGGTGCTGTGACTCGGATCCGATTAACTTTTTTTAACATATAAAAAGATTCCATATGAGAAACTGTCCCTCGCTGTACTTTTCCATCTGTCTACTATGACCGACTCTATGATTCATAGTGTGTTTCTTCATATTAATTTGGATACCTGTTCTCTAATCTTGTATTCAACCCTGATGGGATACTTTTGTCTGTTGCAGAGGCCATCCTAGGGAAGAAGCAACCAGCAGCCAAGACTTAAGTACAGCTTGCTCCTAGGCCTGCCTTGGCCCATAGTTGCAGGCAGCTGCTAAGTGGTGCTAGAATCATTTCCTTTTGTCTGGCTGTAAATACCTTATACTCTAAGGCAATTTACAGCCTTCTTTCTATAAGAAATGTTTCTGAAAGGAAATTCCCCAAGCCCAGCTCTTCTGGGTATCGTCACCTCAGCTCCAAAGCACTCACTCTTTGTTGCTGAAACACGGAGAGCTGTTGTATTTTCAGTTCCCTTACTCAGTGGAAACATGCCAGGAATTTGATGTTATAACTGATCTCAATTGGAGTGTTTCTTTCCTGCCACAGACTTGAAGAAAGCAACATGAAAGTGCATATTATTCAAGATTGTTCTGTCTGTGGCAGAGAGAGTCACCCTTAGAATGTTCAGTGTGGGGTAATAACATGCATTTAAGCTTATTTCGACTAATGTTTGCAAAGTTTGGGACTTAGAACCCCAGATAAAGGGGGCCAAAGAAACTGACCTTGCTGGGAGCAGGTTTTATACAGAGCTATATATGAGCTTTGGAAATAGGGGGAATAAAGTACCATCCAAAAGAGGGAAGTCTTTGTCTAGATAAAACCTCCTCCTGCAATGTGATTCTCCTAACAAACTGTAATAAAGCAACTAGAAATCCAGCCCCACATTTCAGTATTTGAAGCATTTTCAGACTAACTAAAGATTTGACAGCTATAGAAATTTGACTTTTAAAAGAATTTATCCACAAAATAAAAGGAAATTTACTTTTTCCTCAATCTACATGATAATTATTTTTTGAAAAAATAAAGCCTTTCTTCTGTTTTTGCTGGCATAAGCTTTCCAACTCATTCATGCTGTCAGACTCATCCAAAAATTAATTCTCCTAATGCATGCCATATTTCATGCTGCATTGGCTGCTTTTGCACAATTTGAAGAAAAAAAGGAAAAAAATATATATATATATTTTTTCAAATTTGATTTGTGTGTACATGCAATAGAGAACTATAGGATGCTATACTCTCAGAAGATCAAATTTAAAATGGCAGCAAATAAAGCTGATTTCTTAAAAAGTCCCATTTTATATAATATGGGCAATAAGGCACACATGATTGGATTAAAGCATTGTGTTTTATAAAGCTCTTTCTATGCCTACTTTGGAACCATAAAGAAATTAGGCTCTGTGTTTTTTTGTGGAAGGTCTTATTGCAAACACATGTGCATGTTTGCGTGCAATTTCTAAATTTAGCTTTAGGAAGGTATAGCAATAAAGTACAATTGAATTTGGCCCGGGTCCTGAAAAGTTTCAGGCAAGTGCACATGATAAATAAGATGTGCACATGTCATAGAAGAAATCTGTGCAGACTATATTGGCATTTCTGTTGTCTTCAAAAGATTGCCACCAAGTGAAGTTTAATGTGCCCAACGGTAACTCCACAAAAGAGTAATCTGAGAAGTTCAAGGAACAGAAAGATTTTGGGGTAGATGATTTGACTGTCTTCCAAAACCTTCGAGAAGCATTAAGCTCACGCTCTGAAGCTCAGTCTTTTATCTCTGACAAATACCACACTGCCTATCTGCTTGTTACTGCGTGGTCCTGTTGCTCCTGTCAGCTTGTTAAATGGAACTCTGGTTTCAGTCAGGAGATGATAATGTGCTAATCTCCGGGCTGGGCTGGCCTCAGCAGCCGGAGGAGCCTCTGTCCTGCATGGGCCAGGCCGCCCAGTGCCACGGGTAAGCACTGGCAGCTGGGCTGATGGAAAACAGCCTGTGCCAACAGATTGAAAATGCTCTTTTCAGGTCTTTAGATTGGAACTTGAGCTGTATTTTGAAAAGTTTTTATGCCCACAGCACAGATCACAAAAATAAATTACGAAACCAATTGCTTTGGGAGCTTCCACGTCGTGATATTACCAAGGCTCAGAGTCATCATTCTTGGTGAAATTCAAAGGAGCAGCTTCAGAAATCATGTTCATCAGCGGGAGCTTGGACAAACCCCCAAGTGCACACTGGTCTGCAGACCTGTGGTAAATAGGGCTTGTTTCTAAGCAGTAAGTGAGGTAAAAAAGCAATTAATGTCAGTAAAAAAAGAAAAAGAACTATGCCTTCTCAAATTCTGACTTCTTCTCAAATTAATTGGAAGGAAAAGGGTATCTTACTTAATGGAATTGTTTATTGCCCCAAAGAAGTATAAGTAATTAAATCCAAACTATAGTTTCTTTTTTCAGTTGAGGTTCCTCACCCTTCAGTGCCCTCTTTATTTTCCCACCAGAACATGAAGAGAAGTGACCAAAGTCAATGTGCTAGGAAGCAGGATTGTGATTTTGGAATAGATAGCAGTTCCTCTCCCTTTTCTAGTTGGGGAGCTGAACTGAGCAATCAGACATTGCCTTTTTTATGCCCCTGGAATGCCAAAACCTAATCAAAATTTAAAGTTGTTTTACCTTCCCTAAAGCCTTCAAATCTCTAAGGGGCCCAGAGTGGAGGGTGAAGTTGGGGTGTGAAGGGAGGGAAAACTGGTAGGTGAAAAGCATGAACTTTGGAGAGAGGCATACCTAAGTTCCAAAGGGGGTTCTACTGATGAAGAAGAGTATGGTTTAAGCTAAGTTACGTGGACTCCTGGCCCTCTGCTTACTCCTTTGTAAAACAGAAATGAATAAACTAACTCATGGCATTGTTGGAAACATAAAACAAGATACATGTAGGAATTAAGTGTACTCATGTCTGCAACTTTGAAATGGAAGGAAAAAAAGACAGACAGATGGATATATGAAAGGATAAATAATTAATTTATCATAACACAAATACAGCAGCATGTTAACAATTATAGATGGACGTAGTTGGTATATGCATATTTAGTGTGATTCTTTCAAGTTTCCTGTGCTTGAGAACATCTTGATCAGAAGGGAGGGATCTAGAGGGGTAATGCTTTTTAACGTAAGTACAACTCTTATGCCAACTCCTTCTAGTTACAGTCCCAGTGAAGTTTTATGACCATGCTGAGCCTCTAGGGAGACTGGAAAGACACGTCTCCTGGCCCACTGGGAACCCAGCTAAGATTTAGAGATTCCCTTTGTAAGGATGAAGGGGAGGAGAGGGATTAGGGAGAAGTAGGAGTCTCAGTCAGCCACACCAAGGTAACAATGTATTGGCACATGCTAAATAACAAATGGTGGCTGTAACCATAAAAGAAGAAAAGGAATGGCTGCTGCTTTTCCACCTCAGGGTGGGGTGGTCTCCCAAGTCTCCTCATCCCTCCCAGAGTGACCCAGCGACTGTATTTCTTTCATCTCCGTTCAGTTTCTTGCATTTCTGTGGCAGCACTTACTTCACCCTCCATTGTGTACCCTTGATTCTCTCCAGGATCCCTCCCTGAGGAGCCTGGGGTTAGCTTTTATAAGGCATGGGGGTCTCCATGCTTCCATTTATTTAAGCTCAAAAATGCTTCCTTATGGCAGAATTTTCTTAAGGCTCCGATGTTGTTAACGCTTTGAAAGCACTGCTGCATGAAGACAGCTGATTGTTCCATTATGGGTCCCAGATGGGGAGTTCTGTTGTTTGTGGCTCTTCGGCATGGCCTCCCTGATGGGTTTTCCCTGGAAGGCAGCGCAGGGGTCCTCTCTGGTAGGACCTTTGATTTCCATGCAGAGAACTCCCTCCACCTGATGCATGCTGTGGAAGGGGCCAGGGACCCTGAGGGAGATGGAAACATACAGAATAGACAGAGGGAAAGGAACCTGCAAAATACACTAACAAAACCCAAAATAAGCGGCAAAACAGGGGACAGAAGCTCATGATGGAGGAGAAGAACCAGGATGGAACTGTGTCTAGAAAGCCTACCCCCCAAAGTCATTCCAGCAGCCAACGAAGATAAGGCCTTACCATTGTCCTTTCATCACTGAGACTCAACAAACGGCCATTTGGGGAAGCAGTGAGTGCTGACATCCAATTCTGGTTGGGCAATGATGACAGAGACAAGGAGGAGATGAGAGCAACTGTGAAGGGATTCTGCAGCAAAGAGGGAAGGTGGTAGGGGTAATGGGGGCACAGGTGGTCAGGGGGACTTGTATGATGAGAAAGACTTGAGTATGATGACATCAGGTGAAATGCTATTGAGAAGGAAGCAGAGAAGAGGGAAAGTTAACCACATAGAAGCGAGAGGAGGTAACTGCTAGGGGGAGGTCAATTCCAGACATCCAAAGGAAGGATTGCCTTTGGTAGGAGGACTCCCCTTAGGTTGTCACAGTAAGCGGAGCAGGGATACACCCTAGATTGGCTGCAGTTCTGCCAACAGAGGAGGATTGCTTCCTCACTTTATTCAGTTCATGCCTTTTTCTAAAGATTGTCTACAATCATATCCTATCAGGTCGTTCTGTGACACTTGTTTTTTTCTGGCATTGATTAGCAAATGACGAACATTTTTTTTATAGGAGTGCCTGCTGAACAAAGTCTCCTCTGTCCCACACTTAGGCCTTTCTTAAGAAACAAAGCTCAGGTCCTAACATTATTTTTCCCATTAAATGCCATTCTATTAGATTTAGATCGTGTTTCCAATTTGTCAAGATCTTTTTATACTTTAATTGAACTCAGAACATACTGCTGATATATCTCAGCCCATGTCCCCACACATTAAAATATCAACTGGGTATTTTCATCCACAGAACTGGTCCTTAGCTTTATTTTGTTTCATTTCATTAACCTCACCTCTTCTCCTCCCTCAGAGAGACTTGTGAGAACAGAAATTGGAGTGAATGCTTTGATGATAACTGATAAAGCATTCTGTCCTGAGGAGTCCCCCAAGTTGGATTAAGTGGATTCATTTGTGGGTTGCAGTTGTTTGTTTTAGGGAGACAGGGATGTAAAAAACTCTCACTCTTCATTCATTCTCACCAATAGATGGATACTGTTGCTTTTCAAGGCTTTTCCATCTGGAATGCATCACAAACACATTGCTGGGAAAGTAAAAGCTCCAGAAAGAGCCTCCTTTTTCCTTGGAACTGTGAAATTGAGTGGTTTAGTTTCTTCCATGTTATTGTAAATTCACAGGAGTGTAATATAAGCTACATTTTTAGCCATTTGGGATAGCTTATGATTGAATAATGCCAGACATGGTTTTCCTTTTTTTTTTCTCTCTCTCTATTTTATCATTTACTTTTCTGTCTAATTTCAGCAACAGCAATTACTGATTATGGAAATAACTCCAATTGTTCAACCTGGCCTAACCACATTTGGTCACTAAAAGCAATCTATTCATTACTTTCAAAAGCTGTTAAACAAACAAGCAATTTATTCCTGCCTCCATGCAAGCACCCAAGGAATACAGTCATGTTCTCTTTGCCCCTTGCATTGCTTTTGCAACCAAGAGTACCGCCTCCTTCTAACTTGAATCAAAATCATTGTGTTCCTAACTGTTGCCTTTACAATCAGCAATTTGACTCAGTGGGCTTAATTCAAAGCAGGCATTCCCATTCTCTATACTATTTGCCAATCTTCTTGGAAATCAAGGAGAACAACAAAAACAAACACTGCCCCTAAATTAAATCAGAAAGGGAGAAAGAAACTCCAGTGAATGATGAACCAAAATAACAAAAAGTGTCAGGTGAACTAAATAGAAAACATTACAAGGTCCCACCTACCCTGGTTGCAGGAGCCCCTCCTTTGTCTTCCTTTCCCAGAAGAAATCAAGGCCTCTCCCCACAGCAGTTATTGGTGGTCAGCTCCCAGAATGCCACAGAGCCTGCTGAGTTGGTCTCCCTACTCTTACCCTACAACTGGCAGGTGAACATACCTGAGATAGTTACTGGTGATATCTAGTAATTTGCCTGCACCTCAAGTAGCCAGAACCCTATGGAAATCTCTTCCCTTTGCTGAAATAAGGGACACAAATTAATTCCTTTTTTTAGTAAACCCAAGCCTGTGTCCCCACACAACTGCCAGTGCTGGGACAGAGAGCAGTTGCCAGCCTTCTTTGAAAGCCAGATAGTTTTTCTTCTCTGTGACCTGCTCAACTTTCTGTTGCTCCAGGCTTAAAGCTGCAGGTCCCAGTCTTTAATTCAACCTGTCTTGTGTGAATAACCAGGGACCAGTTCAGGGATCAATAAGATAATAGTGGGCCTAAAGGAAAACAGGGGTGTTCCCTGGTTAAACTGATTTTATCTAATGTTTCCTAAATAGAATCAGGCTGCTCATTGTTCTTCTCTGAATATCCCCAAGCCACATACTTTTAGAAGTTTGTTTTCATTATTTATTTTTAATTTGAATTTCACTAAGAAGTTTCCTAGGTTTTAAGTGTGATCTCTTACCTCTCTCGGCTCTTTAATTTAGTTATTTTATTATTCTCTTTTTAGACTAATCCATTCAAGATAAAACTTGTTCAAGATATTCACAGATTTAGAATATATGAGGTATTTGAGATTCACATTAAAGATGCAGATGCATATTTATCTGGAGTGACATTCCAGCACAGGTTTTGAGCGTGTTATAATAATTATATGCAGAGAAGGTAATGAGGGTTATATTTAATATTCTTCCCATTTTCTCTCTTACATGAACTTCCTCTAAAATGTAGTTGCAGGTAATGAGTGCAGTTAATAAAATTAGAGGGGTTATGTCTAACCAGAAAATGGGGAAATTGCTTCGTTCTTCTATGACAGGATATTTGAGTAGGGTTTGTCCACACATACTTTAAGGGAGTCACTTGTTCTTTAGGCTGAAAAATAATAATAACACTCGCAACAAGGCTTATCTCTTTAAAAGTCTTTAAGAACAAGAACCCCTTATTGTGCTACTCCCTCGCTAAGCAATAAACATGAAATAGAGAATACAGTTGTTAAAGAATATGCCAATCATCCCTCTAAACTATATTTTTATATAATTGATAGACTCTTTTTTAATACTAATGAATCAAGTGTGTACTCTGATGTGGATTCCTAGTCTATTGATCTGTGTTTTGGGCAGTAGAGGCAATGGAGTTATTTCCCATGGCATTTTTAAAGTCCATTTCTGCATTACATATTCCAATCTAGTGAAAATTAGATCTACTCTATTTAGATTTGGCATCCAACATTTGTTGGCCATGGTATGTAATGTCATTTCAAGTTGCTTATGTACATTTAGAAGGAGATTAATTTATAACAGTCTTCGCCTGAGACAAGCACAGAATAAACTGATTCCTATTGATTCAGAACCATTTAGCATTGTTTTTGAAAATTCTCACGAATAGAGTCCTTTGATACATTTGAGACATTTTGTCAAGCATTATTGTCCTGTATATAAAAGCATGAGACTGCTAATGCTTATACTTCTTTACTTGGCATCTTTGTTAGTCATGGCATACCTAAAGGCTAATTCCTACTCCAGATGCTGTGATGTCTGCCCAGCTGTTCTGTGTAGATGCTATTTGCAAACGACAACATAAATAGCATATCCAGAACTTTGTGGAGGCTGGGACATTGCTATTAAGGCTAATATATATTTAGTGTCAAGGATAAACTTTTGGTAAATTATAACCAGGATGGAGTTGAGGGAATGGCAACAGATATAGCAAAGTGCCTCATAAAAGAACCAAATGAAAAAATTATATTCCATACTAGCATATATTCTATAAGCCAAATTGAAATGGCTATGAGCGAACAATTTCTGTGGGCAAAGTTTACAAGGATGTCTAATATTATTGTACATGCATTATTTAAGAAGATCACATTGCATCAGACTCTTTAACCAAGCCTTTAGTATATAAAGGGGTAGTTATAATTACTTTTCAAATTCTAATTTTTAAATCATTTTTTGATTTTTTAATTACATTTAACATGTAATATTATATTCATTTCAGGAGTATACCTCAGTGACTAGACATTTTATAATTTACTAAGTGATCATCCTAATATATCTCATATCCATCTGACACCAAACATAGTTATTAGAATACTAGAGGCCCAGTGCATGAAATTTGTATAGATCGTCCCTATTTTCCCCTGGCTGGCCCCATCCTCTGGCTGAACTCTCAGATGAACTCCAGGTCAAGGGGACAATTTGCATACTGCACTTGTATTATATAGGATTATTGACTATATTCCTTATGCTGTTCTTTATATCCCATGACTATTCTGTAAATATCAGTTTGTACTTCTTAATCCCTTTACCTTTTCACCCATCTCTCCAACCCCTGCCATATGAAAACCATCAAAATGTTCTTTGTATCTGTAAGTCTGGTACTTGTTCATTTTTTTTTAGATTTAATTGTTAATTCAGTTGTATATATTGTGATTTTATTGTTCATATTTTTACATATATTTTTATTCTTCTTACAGAAGACTCTTTAACATTTTATATAATGCTGGTTTGGTGGTGATGAACTCTTTAGCTTTTTATTGTCTGAAAAACTCTTTATATGTTCTTCAATTCTAAATGACAGCTTTTCTAGGTAGAGTAATCTTGGTTGTAGGTCCTTGCTTTTCATCACTTTGAATATTTTTTGCTAATCTCTCCTGGCTTGAAAAGTTTCTGTTGAGAAATCAGCTGATAGTCTAATGGGAGCTCTCTTGTAGGTAACTAACTGCTTTTCTCTTGCTGATTTTAAGATTTTCTCTTTGTCTTTAAGTTTTTGCATTTTAATTATTATATGTCTGGGTGTAGGCCTGTTTGGATTCATCTCTGTGCTTCCTGGTCTTATATGTCTATTTCCTTCACCAGGTTAAGGAATTTTTCAGTAATTTCTTTTTTTCACATAGGTTTTTAATTTCTTGCTCTTTTCTCCTTCCAGCACCCCCATAAAGTACACTTGAAGTCCCAGAGGCTTCTTACACTATCCTCATTTTTTTGGATTATTTTTTCTTTTGCTATTTTAATTAAGTGTGTGTGTTTAATTTTTTTTTTTATTTATTTGAGAGAGGGGAAGAGAGCGAAAGAGAGAGAGAGAGAGAGAGAGAGAGAGAGAGAGAGAGAGACATTGATCCACAACTCCACCCATCCATGCATTCATTAGTTTATTCTTTATTTTTTTCTTTTTTAAGACAAATATTTTTATTGATTTCAGACAGGAAGGGAGAGGGAGAAAGGAAAAGAATGATAAAAACATTAATGATGAGAGAGAACCAATGATTAGCTATCTTCTGCATACTCCCTACTGGGTATCGAGCCTACAACTCTGGCATGTGACCCTGACTGGAATTGAACTGAGACCCTTCAGTTTCAGGTCAATGCTCTATTCACTGAGCCAAACCAGCTAGGGCCATTGGTTGATTCTTGTATGTGTTCTGACTGGGAATCAAACTTGCAACCTTGGTGTATCAGGATGACGCTCTAACCAACTGAACTACCTGGCTAAGATCTTGAGTGTTTTGTGCTTCTTTGTATTCCAAATCACTAATTTCATTCTCGGCTTCATCTACTCTACTATTGATTCCTTGCAAATTATTCTTCATTTCAGTTAGTATATCCTTCATTTCTGTTTCTTTTTATGTTTTTGTATCCTTTTTTATGCTGTTGAAGGTCAGCCATTATTGCCTGTGTTCTGCCTGGGACCTCCTGGCCTGAGCTACAAAGTGATCTGCAGATGGTTGCTACTTGTCTTGGGTTTGAAAATTACCAGGAGAGGGCCAATTTGCAAACCAAGACCAGCTGCCACTAGTGCCAGGTCAGAGGGCGTGCTGAAGCTAGATGCTGTTCGTTTGAGAAATTTTAGGAAGGTCTGAAGCATGAGCTAAGACAGACCATTCATATGGAAAAGCAAATGGAAATTGCTTGGATAGACAAGAAGTTTTGGTGGGTCAGGGTCTTAGGGAAACACTAGGGCAGGGCAAACAGTGACAACCAGGATGATTGAGATTCCAATATGGCACTGTCTGTGGGCTCTTTGGGGGGATTGTTCATCAAAGGAACAATGGTCTCTGCTAGCACTTCTGTCTGAGAGAAAGCTGCCCCTCCAGAGCTCAATCCTGATGCCAAACAATTCAGTTCCTCCTTATATGTCCCTGGTGCCCTTAAGGCTACTGCCCCACTGCTGGAGTTCAGAGGGAGTGAGTCTGAGTTAGTCTGTGAATGAGTCTTTTAATAGGAACTGCCTTGGACTCCAGTAGCTTTCTTTCTCTTTCAGATACAATCCCTACTGGTTTTATGGACAAAAATCATGGGGACTTCTCTTCCTGGCACTTGAACCCTAGACTGGGGGCCAGGTGTGGGGTCAACACCCCTTACTTCTCAAGAGAGACCTCTGTAGCCAAAATATCTGTCCAGATTTTTATCAAATAAATATGGATATGAGACAACTTGTTCCACAACATCACCACTCCTAGTAGTCTATATATGGCTTCTTCTATATATGTATTAGAACTGCTCAACTTAGATTTGAATAGAGCTAGGTTTTAGATTATAGCAAAACCTATGACTATTTTGTGACACTGGACAGATATACTATCTTTCCTTTTCTTTTATTGTTCCCAGCCTCTCAATTCACATGATTAAAGATATCTGCATTTTTATTTTGTTTATGCTTTGCCCCCACCCCCACCCCAAAGCTGCTTTAAAATATGGTCTAGGGCAATTTGTTTTTCAACTTCTTAACATATTTTAACTCTTTTTAGATGTATGTTTTTCTTCCCTACCCTCCTCCTCTTTGTCTCCTTCTTCTGTTTCTCTCTCTCCCTTCCTTCCTTCCTTCCTTCCTTCCTTCCTTCCTTCCTTCCTTCCTTCCTTCCTTTCTCTCTCTCTCTTTTCTTTTTATACTTGGGTATTACTAAAGTGATTAGACAGAAAAAAATACATGTCTTATAACCATCTTAAATTCACACAAACACATCTATAAGGCTTTTAATGTATAAGTCAAAGTATATTTCAAACTTAGTAAATCACACTTTATATTACAAATTATTTTATTATTATATTATAAAACAGTGATGTCTGCCATTACATACCTCTCAATGCTGTTAAAATATGCTGTTGGACAGAAATTTAATTTATTAACTTTTTTCGATCTTGACCTTTTAAGGTGCTAGGTCTCCATTTAATCTACAGCATTCTTGAAGCCCCAGACAACACATTGATATCCAGAAGAAAGATGATAATATTCATAATCAGTGACTAGAATGGATTTTATCAGTTGGATGATATGAAAATTACCCATCTGGGCCAGGTAATCCATTTTTCTGGAAAATCATAAAACGACATTCCTAATAACAAAGTCACTGAGATAATTTCCTTTTATTGAATAATTTCCTCATTCAGTAGAGATTTTAAAAGCCTGAGGTATTTTGAGCATATGGTTTAGGGATATCATTTTAAAACATGACTTATCAGTAGGATTTCAATATAATCTCAGTAAAATAACTTACTTCCTAAGTCTTACAAATAAAGCAGGATATTTCTATAAGAGAGAATATCTACAAAGCTTTTGCGTTAAATTTAGGATCCTTTCCTCAAATTGTCTCATCGCACTGGTGTATTTATTCTCAGAGCTATTGATCTGGTCTCTCTTGACACAGTTGAATACTCCTCCCACGTGAAACAATTTTTTTGTTTGCTTTTTTCCAATCTCTTCCTCATTCCCACTTGTACCATTGCCCGCTTAACATTGAAGAGCCCCAGAATTCAATCACTGAATTTGTATTTATTACATTCATTCTTGGTTATCTCAACTAAACTTTATATTCTAATAAATCACCAATTTGTATCTCTAGCCCAGACCTTATCTCTGATTACAGGTTTGAACATCCTACTCAATGTCTCTGCTTAGATTTTTAATGACCATCTAAAATTTCCATCTCCAAAATGAAAAAAAAAATTAATATATTTTATTGATTTTTTACAGAGAGGAAGGGAGAAGGATAGAGTTAGAAACATCGATGAGAGAGAGACATCGATCAGCTGCTTCCTGCACACCTCTTATTGAGGATGTGCCCACAACCAAGATGCATGTCCTTGACCGGAATGAAACCTGGGACCTTTCAGTCTGCAGACTGACACTCTATCTACTGAGCCAAACCAGTTTTGGCCAAAATGAAAATTTTTTCAAATTTAAATTCTTTATTATTTAAAGTATTGCATAAGTCTCTTTTTCCCCCCATTGACCTCTCCCAGACCTACCCCACTCCCCTGGCTCTGTCCATTGGTTATGCTCATATGCATGCATACAGTTCCTTTGGTTGATCTCTTACCCCCTCACTTCCTACCTTTCCTTTAGGTTGAATAATCTGTTCGATGTTTTTATGTCTCTGGTTCTATTTTTGGTCATCAATTTATGTTGTTCATTATATTCTACAAATGAGTGAGATAATGTGATACTTATCTTTCTGTGACTGGATTATTTCCATTAGCATAATGTTCTCCAGTTCTATCTATGCTGTTGCAAATGGTAAGAATTCCTTCTTTTTTATAGCAGTGTAGTGTTCCATTGTGTAGATGTACCACTGTTTTGTAATCCACTCATATGATGATGGGCACTTAGGCTGTTTCTAAATCTTAGCTATTGTAAATTGTGCTGGTATTAATGTAGAGGTACATATATCCTTTCTGATTGGTGTTTCTGTTTACTTGGGCTATATTCCTAGAAGTGGTATTACTGTGTCAAATTTTTAATTTTTTGAGGAAAAGCCATACTGCCTTCCAGTGTGGCATACCAGTCTGCATTCCCACCAGCAGTGCAAGAAGGTTCCTTCTTCTCCACATCCTCTCTAGCACTTGTCATTTGTTGATTTGTTGATAGCCATTCTTGCAGGTGTGATATTGTACCTCATTGTTTTGATTTGCATCTTTTGGATGATTAGTGACTTTGAGCATGTTTTCATATGTCTCTTGGCCTTCTGCATGTCCTCTTTAGAAATATATAGCTTTTTTATACACCAATAATGAACTCACAGAAAGAAAAACTAAAATAAGTAAGTAAGTAAATAAATAAATAAATAAAAGAAAAAAATCCCATTTACCATTGCAACAAAAAATTAAGATACCTAAGAATAACTTTAACCAAGGAGGTAAAGGATCTGTACTCAGAAAATAAACAAATGGAAGAATATACCATGTTCATGGATTGGCAGAATCAAAATCATTAAAATGTCCATACTACTCAATGCAAACTATAGATTCATTGCAATCCCCATTAAAAATGCCAACAGCATACTTCAAAGACATAGAACAAACTCTTCAAAAATTCATCAGAAATTAAAAAAAAGACCCTGTATAACTACAGCAATTCTGAGAAAGAAGAACAATGTTGGAGGTATCACAATACTAGATATAAAGCTATAATACAAAGCCACTGTTCTCAAAACTGCCTGGTACTGATGTAAGAACAGATATATACATCAATGGAATTGAACGGAGAACTCAGAGATCAACCCAAACCATTATGCTCTATTAATATTTGATAAAGGAGGCAAGAGCATACAATGGAGTCAAGATAGTTTCTTCAGTAAATGGTGTTGGGAGAATTTATATTTAAAAAAATAAAACTAGACCACCAACTTACACTATACATAAAAAATAAACTCAAAATGGATAAAGGACTTAAACATAAGATAGGAAATCATAAAAATACTAAAGAAACTATAGCAGCAAAATACTAAAGAAACTATAGCAGCAAAATAGCAGACATTTTTATTTAATAAAAATAAGAAACTATACCAGCAAAATAGCAGACATTTGTCATAGCAATATCTTTACTGATACATCTCCTAGGACAATGGAAACTAAGGAGAAAATAAACAAATGGGACTACATTAAAATAAAAAGCTTCTGCACAGTGAAAGAAACCATCAACAAAACAACAAGAAAGCCCACTGCATAGGAGAACATATTTGCCAATGTTATCTCTGATAAGGTTTAATCTCCAAAATTTATAGGGAATTTATACAACTTAACAAAAGGAAGATTAACAATCCAATTAAAAAAATGGGCAAAAGACCTAAATAGAGACTTTTCCAAATGAATTTTTTTTAGTACTGCCCTCACCCCCCACAAAATACATACTTACCTACTCCCTAGTTTTCTTCATCTTAGGTCATGGCCACCCCATCCTTTCAGAGTTCAGGCCAAATTCTTGGTGTCTTCCTTGACTAAACTCTTTCTCTTACTTTTCTAAATTCAGTCTCTCAGAAATCTGATGGCTTTTTCTTCAGAATATACACAACATCTGAACATTTCTCATATCACTTTCTTCCGTCAGTCTAGTCCTATCATCATCATCATCATCCTCTCTCACTTAGTTTAATCCTGCATTCACCTAATTTTCTCCCTAATTCTGACCTTGTGGCCCTTAAGTTAATCTCAACATTGAACCTGGAGTGATTCTTTGGAAAACATTAAGTCAGATATGTCACTCCACTTCAAATCCTTTCTTGACTCCGCAATCTCATTCAAGGAAAGCCAAGTTTTTACAAATTCACAAGGCCCTACCTCATCTCCCGGTGTTCTCTTTCTTGCTCACTACATCCCAGCTACAAGGTCTTCCATACTCTTTCCTCACTTGAAAAACATTCTCTCCTGCCACCACTTCCTCCAGGTTTCTACACAAAATCATTTTTGTAAGGATTATTTTCTATGATCATTCTACCTAAAATAGCACCAATTGTAAACTCCATATTTTTTTATTTTTCTGTCTATTTTATTGCCATCAGACATCCCACAAGTATATTTTATGTTGTTTATTACCTGTCTATATCACTGGAAGGTGTGAGTGAAGGGATTTTGTCTGTTGTATTCATGCTCTACCCTTTAGAATATAAAACAGGCTTTCAATAAATACTTGGCAATTAATGCATTGCCATGGCAAATGATGTTTCCCTTAAGGTTGACCTGATAACCTAGCCAGCATTCCTTTTCAAAAGATTTCTTTGCTGTGTTTGCCCCTTAATGTCATTTGGAAATATAAGTTATAGAAAATCTTTCAGGAAATAAATCTGAAAAGTCCAAATAGAGGAGAGGGATGTAGGTCTCAGGCAACGGTAAACCCTAGAAGCCAGCAGGAGAGGCAACTGCTTCCAGTTTGCTGTAGAATATCTTAAATTTTTCCAGAATGTGACATAAACTTAAAGCTCTCTAGGAAGCATTAGCATCTGAGAATTATCTTTAACTCTGGAATGAGCTCCTTTTCTTTGCACACGTTAGTGATCTATCTTATCTAAATACCAAAGGTGGCTAACTGCATGGGTCTCCAAGGCCACCCTGAATTATAGGCCATCCACCTCAAGATTTCTTGAGCTTGAAGAGAAGGAGAAAGATCTCCATAGCAGTAGAAAATGATTCCTATTACATTTCTACACTCTTCATTTTTCATCACTGTTCATTTTAAAAAGAGATGATTAATTTTCAACTCATGATCAATCCATTTTTGATCTTTTAGGTTCTATATATTATAGGCCATGGTAAGCTAACTTTTCTGTGGAGTACAGTAGTACCTCGAGATATGAGTTTAATTCATTCCGTAACTTTGCTCATATATCAAGTTGCTTGTATCTCAAAGCAAATTTCCCCATTGAAATCAATTGAAATGCCATTAATCCATTCCAGCCCCCAAAATGCCACCCTAGTTGTTCTTGTTACGTGTTTTTGAATAAGAAAAATGTATTTATAAATGACAAATATTGTATAAAAACATAATAAAAGAGAATGTAAAGGAGTAACTGGTTTTATAAAGTGTATTTACATACTCGTTACATTCTTAATGCTACACTTTATCCCTAAACTGAATGCAACTTAACTAATCTTCACTGAACTTAATTGCTACAGGTCTTTGCATTTTTGGCCGATTTAAAAAAAAAATGTATCCAACAAGGTTTGCCTCTTCCTCCCTTTCAGAATGTTTCTGAAATGGGTGAGGCAAGTTTCATTGAACAGCTCGGATGCACGACCAGTAGCAACTTTTTCGGGGTGTTTCTTTTCCACGAAGTGTGACACCCTCTCCCACATTCCTAAGATCTCCTTTATCTCATTGGAAAGATCTCCTCCACCTCTGGCTCCTCCTCAAAACCAATTTCTTGGAGAACCTCCACATGTTGCTGAGACTGCAACTCTTGTAACTCCTCTGTGGTGAGTTCCAGAGAGTGCTCCTCGACGAGCTCGTTCACATCTCTCTCATCCACCTCCAGGCCCATGGATTTTCCCAGAGACACTATCTCCTCCTCCACTGGCATCTCGGGTTCGAATCCTTCAAAGGTCCTTTTGGCTACGGCCTCAGGCCACAGCTTCTTCCATGCAGAGGTCAAAGTCCTCATTGTAACAGGCAGCCAGGCCTGATCAATAATTCTGAGGCATATCACGATGTTAAAGTGGTTCTTCCAAAACTCTCAAAGGGTGAGGTTTGTGTTCTCTATTACCTCAAAGCAGCGCTGGAACAGGTGCTTGATGTACAGCTTTTTAAAATTAGAAATCACCTCCAGATCCATGGGCTGCAGGATAGGAGTGATGATGGGAGGTAGGTAGACAACCTATATAAACTTGAACCGTTCGAGGAGTTCATCTTTGAGGTTCGGTGGGTGAGCAGGAGCATTGTCGAGGATGAGGGGGGCTTGCATGGTTAGGTTGTTTTCCTGTAGATATTTCTTAACAGAAGGGCTGAAAAACAGGTTTATCCACTCCACAAAGAACTGCCTGGTGACCCATGCCTTTGGGTTTGCTCTCCACATAACTTGCAGTTTATCTTTTAAAATCTTATGTGACTTAAAGACTCTGGGGTTTTCCAAATGCTATAGGAGCAGAGGCTTGATCTTGCAGTCACCACTCGCATTGGTGCACAGTGCGAGAGTTAGCCTATCCTTCATGGGTTTGTGGCCTGGCATCGCCTTCTCCTCTGCCGTTATATAAGTCCTATTTGGCATCTTCTTCCAGAAAAGCCCTGTCTCTTCACAGTTGAAGACTTGCTGTGGGATATATCCTTTGGCTTCTATCAGTTCGGAAAAAGTTTTCAGGTAATCCTCAGCTACCTTTACATCCGAACTTGATGCCTCACAATGCCTGATGATGGAGTGAATGCCGGACCTTTTCCTGAAGTTATCAAACCAGCCTCTACTGGCTTTAAATGAGTCTTTCGATGTTTCGTCCTTGGAAGTGTGCGGGGTCTGCTCCAGCAAATCACCGCAAATCGCTCGCGCCTTCTCGCATATGATGCCCTGTGTTAATGTATCTCCTTTAAGCTGCTTCTCCAACACTCACACCATCTGTAGATTCTCCATCTTTTCGTGGAGAGAGCTATGAAGCTTACAAATTATTGTAACGCCTTGAGCTGCCATTATACCCTTTATCGATTCCTTCTGTTTAAGCACAGTGCATATTGTTGAAGTACTTTGCCTGTATTGCCTCATCAAGTCAGCCACTCGCACACCTTGCTCATATTTTTCTATGATTTCACGCTTAATTCAATAGACATCATCCTCTTCTGAGCACTGACCTTTCCATTTGCTTTCTTCGGACCCTTGGTTATAAAAAGAAATGCGATAAAGTATGTAAATGCCCAAAAGATGCTTCGACAACGAGGTAAACAAGCACACTGACTGAGGCGTGGTAAACTATGAGAAGCCCTAGTCATGGTAAACTGGTGGGTCTGGGTCGTGTGCAGCCAGCCGATCTGAGCGATTACTCCTATCTCAAATGCTGCTCGTATTTCAAAGCAAAAAATCGCTTGCTTGATGGCTCATATCTCAAAAATCTTGTATGTTAGGGCACTCGTATCTCGAGGTACCACTGTATATCTCTTTTCAACTGTTATAAAACTGTTTTAAATTAGAACAAGTTTATTTTCACCTTTTGTAAAATTGGTTTGTAATCCAACTGTGGTGTTTTTAAAATAAATATATTATATTGATTTTCTACAGAGAGAAAGGGAGAGAGATAGAGAATTAGAAACATCGATGAGAGAGAAACATTAATCAGCTGCCTCCTACTGGGGATGTGCCTGCAACCAAGGTACATGACCTTGACCAGAATCAAATCTGAGACTCTTCAGTCCACAGACCAATGCTCTATCCACTGAGCCAAACCGGTTAGGGCCAAACTGTGTTTTTTAAAGAAAAACTTAAGCATCTCTATATATAAATGTGTAAGTGACCAGCTGACTGTTAAATTGTTCGACCATCTGATGGGTAGCTATGACATGCACTGACCACCAGGGGGCAGATGCCCAATGCACAGGCATGGAAACATGGAACAGACTGATGAATCTCAAAGGGGAGAGGAGAGAGGGAGGGTGGGAAGAGATTAACCAAAGATCTATATGCATTCTAAAGGCTTGGTGCACAAATTCATGCACCAGTTGGTTCCCTAGGCCAGGCCTACAGGGATTGGGCTGAAACTGGCAGTCCAACATCCCCCAGGGTTTCTGGATTGCAAAAGGGTGCAGGCCAGGCTGAAGGACCCCATTGCACTGGGCCTCTAGTATGATATAAAACTATAAAAAATACTCCTATATAGAGATAGAGTTAAATACTACAAATATAGAAAGTCTAAGCAATATCAAAGGAATAAGAGTGATGTGATTGTGAACTAGGGAAGGAGAGTTGAGAGCATCTATCTAAAATCATTTGTGGAGATAATCCCACTTAAACAGTCATCCTTACATGGGTTGATTGTAGTTCAGTCTGAGTCAAAGTGCTCTAGGGGAAGGAGCAGGAGGAAGACTCAGACAAACATCCTGTTGATGCTGTCTCATTATCCTCTTTCAATAGACACTAGCATCTAGACTGTAGAATTGGAGATCTGGAAACTGATGAAAGCAAAATTTTCTATTATAAGTTATGTTCTCTCCTTGTCACAGTTACTATCATTAAAACATATAAAAAATGTAGGGAACACTGAAAAGAAAGCTACAAATTTAATCAGCAACATCGACCTGGAATATACTTTATACAGTGGTACCTCGAGATACAAGTTTAATTCGTTCCATAACCTTGAGGCGTGGGAAACTATGAGATGCTTGAGTCGCGGTAAACTGGTAGTAAACTGGTGGGTCGTCTGCAGCCGGCTGATCCATGCGATTACTCGTATCTCAACTGTTGCTCATATTTCAAAGCAAAAATCGCTTACTCGACGGCTCGTATCTCAAAAATCTCCTATGTTAGGGCACTCGTATCTCGAGGTACCACTGTATTTCCAATTGCCTTGCCTCCTCAGACTCTGATATTTAAAGATTGGGTTAAATATCTCTCCTTCTGTATATAATGTGTCAGCACATTTTTTTAAATATATATTTTATTGATCTTTTACAGAGAGGAAGGGAGAGAGACAGAAAGTCAGAAACATTGATGAGAGACACTGATCAGCCGCCTCCTGCATGCCCCACTGTGGAGATGTGCCTGCAAGCAAGGCACATGCCCCCAACCAGAACCGAACCCGGGACCCCCCAGTCCACAAGCTGACGCCCTATCCACTGAGCCAAACCGGTCTCGGCACTTTTTTTTTTTCTTATTCGCTTCTCCCATAAGGCAGGTAGTTGAACTAGGCAATGCTTGTCTTTTATGGCCATCTTTAGAGAGGATTTGTTTCCATATAATGTGTTCATCAGAGAATAATCTCTTCTGGGTCTTTCCTTTTGCCCTTTTGATAAATAGGAGTTAACAGCTCTTGTTGAACTTATGCCATTTCAAAATGTTTCTTTATACTTTTTGTCTTCTATAATATAACATTGTGGTGCTATTGTGCTAATAAATCCAGAAGAGAAAAAACTCACCTTACTGTTCTAGACTGATCTTAGTTTCAGAAAATTAGCCTCATGGAGGGATGACACATAAAGACTACTTTATCTTCTGTGATTGTTCACCAGAATTGTAATGAAAAATCCAGGGAATTTTCTGAAGTTATGACTTAATCATCAATGTGCCAGATTTTAAATGACCATTACATGTTTCTGTCTCTGTCTATTGGTTTTGCATGAGTCATCATCTTTGCAAAGGAACATGACTTTTTTCCTGTTGGAAGTTGGCAGAATACACATAGGAGACTTAGCTTATAAGATTCTTTGCACATGAGCCTCTTGAGCTGGTTTATCAAGAGAAACCCTGATCATCTATAGATTTGTGATTCATAGTATGGAATATATTTTACCAATCTTTCTTATACATGGAGTATAATGACGTTCTCTACTGTATCCATGTGACCTTTTACATTTATCATACATACAGTAATATTTGCATTTGCAAGTGAACCCTAAATTATATTCTCTAAATAAGATGTCCTAGTACACCTCATTAAAGAAGTTGCAAAGGGAGAGCTACAGGATAGTATTTATCATTTGCTTGAGTCATAGGGACTTTTAAAACACTAGAGACCAGTGAATGAAAATTCATGCACTCGGGGAGGGGGGTCGCTTAGCTCGGCCTATCCCCTCTCACAGTCTGGGAACCCTCAGGGGTGGGTGGCGACCCAGTGATCAGGGGAAAGCAATGCCCCCATCACACCTCTGCTTCTGACACTGCTGGCAGCATAAGCCTCAGGCCAGCCCTGGTTACCTGTGACTTGAGCTGGCCCTGGGCAGCTGGGCAGCTGCCATTCCAGGCTTGCCTGTATCTCGGGCTGGCCCTGGGTGAATGGGGGGGGGGAGGGGGCTGAGAGGACTGGGGACTCCAGTGGCAGGTTCATGGAGCAACTGGACCCACCTGTGGTGGACTGGCTGTGCTGCATGCCTGCCACCCCAGTTGGGCTGAGGGGACTGGGTGCCGCCAGTTTGTGGTTGTTGGTGCCACCATATTTGAGGACATGGCAGTCAATTAGCATATTCCCTCTTTATTAGATAGGATGTTCCTGACAGCTCTGGTTTCTGACAGTGGATTTGCAGACACACAATTCTGGGTTCCAGTCTTGTGTCGTTGGCATTCTAATGAATATGGGCAAGTTATATATATATACTAATGTGTGAAACATTTTTAAAAAAGGATTTTAAAGATATAAATACATTATTAATTAGAATTCACTAAGAACAAAAGCTTTAAAATTCACTAAAGTGAAATATATTTTTAGTTTTGGAAGGTATCTAAGGGTCACCTAATCCAATTATGAGGAAATCAAAGCAAGATGTACTAAGGTGATTTGCCCCAAATTCAGGTAGTTATAGTATCAAAGTTGAAATTAATATTCAGGTCCCATCTGCCTAGCTGGGGATGTTTTGAAGGTAGTTAATACCAAAACATGGTTCCTAAGTTCTCGCCATCCTATGTGAAGCACACACCTGATGCCTCATGCTAAAAGGACCACCCTCTAGGATGTCTGTATAAAACAACCTGAAAACAATCTATAAAAATAAAAGCATAATATGTTAATTAGACCGGACAGCTGAACAACCTTCTGGAATCATTCTAGACATCCTTCTGGATGAGGCAGATGCAGGTAGGAACAATCAGGCAGGCAGATAAGTGGTTAGGGATGATGAGGCAGGCAGGCAGTTAGGGGTTATCAGGCAGGTATGTAGAGTGGTTAGGGACAATCAGGCAGACAGGCAAGTGGTTAGGAGCCAGTGGCCCTGGATTGTAAGAAGGTGCAGGCCAAGCTGAGGGACACACACTCCCCCATCCCCATGCAGGAATTTGTTGCACTAGGCATCTAGTTGACATAATATGGGCCATACTCTCAATTTCCTTCTTCTCAAATTCACCAGAGCCTCTTCATTTTGTGACAAAATTGGATTTATAATTTGTGCAATAAATGACACCAACATTATTTTTACATCTAAAAAATACCTTAAGAACACTTTTCTATTTTAAATCTCTAGCTTTCCACTAGCTGCAACCAGCTGTATTAATTGCTTATACTTCAGGTATGATTTTAATTGTTTGCTTTACTCCCCTATCCTCTTAGAGCAAAGTATGAGAGTTTTATGAAGAGATTTAAAATGAGAGAAACTAATTGTTAATTTTTTTGTATTTATCAGAAAGTACTTTTTTTAAAGCATAAATTTGTATATGGGCAAAAATAATTGTAATTATTACACAAACTTTGTTGTCAAAGTAGAATGATTTATCATTAGTATATAAAAAGCCATACTTGAGCTTTCAAGTGTTCACTTAAGTAGGGAAAAATGGGAAGTTGGTGTTAGCAACATTTATATTAACTGTGGGGTGTTTAGCTTGGATTCTGTGGTTTAGTTTCTCTTGTTCAACTCCAGGTCTTTCAATTCTAAATTTTAAAATCTGAGGCAAGTTACTTCCTGTTTCTTTACCTCAATGTTTTCATCTGTAAAATGGGGGTATCGATAGCCCTAACTTTTAGTATTGTTAGGATATTGAGATGGTGCATGTCAAGTACCTGCCAAGCTTTTCAGCAATAGATTTGCCATCAAAACACAGGTGTCTTTAAAACCACCACTAAATCAAAGCCGAAATGGGAAAGAAAATGACTCACATCAACATCATCTTCTTTGGACACAAAGATTCCAGAAGTCTACCACTACTGGCCATCTTATTACAAAAGTGGTGAGATCAACAAAAGAACCATGGAAAAATTTGAGGAGGCAGAGAGATAGGAAGGACTCCTTCAAGTATGCCTGGATCTTGTATAAACCAAAAGCTGAACATGAGAGTGGTATCTCCATTGATAGCTCCCTGTGGAAATTTGAGACTAGAAAGTATTATTGATCATCATTGATGTCCCAGAACAAAGAGACTTCATCAAAAACATGGTTACTTACAAGCACATCTAGGGCTGACTGCTGTCCTGCTTGTGGCTGCTGATGCTGGTGAACTTGAAGCAGGCATCTCCAAGAATGGGAAGACCGGTGAGCATGTCCTTCTGGCTTACACACTGGCTGTGAAACAACTGATTGTTGGTGTTAACACAATGGATTCCACTGAGCTGCCCTACAGCCAGAGGAGATACAAGGAGATTGTTAAAAAAAAGTCAGCACCTACATTAAGAAAATAGCTACAAGTCTAACATAGTAGCATTTATGCCAATTTTTGGTTGGAATGGCAACAACAGGGTAGAACCAAGTGCTAACATGCTTTGTTTTAAGGGGTGGAAAGTCCCCATAAAGATGACAATGCTAGTGGAACCTGGCTGCTTGGAATTCTGGATTGCATTCTGCCACCAGCTTGTCCAAATGACAAGCCTCTTCATCTGCTCCTCTAGGATGTCTACAAAATTGGAAGTATTGGTACTATCCTATGGGCTGAGTGGAGACTGGTGTTCTCAAACCCTGCATGATGGTAACCTTGGCTCCAGTCAATGTTACAACTAAAGTGAAGTCTATTGAAATGAACCACAAAGCTTTCAGTGAGGTTGGAAAACGTGGGCTTCAGAAGAACGTGTCTGTCAAGGTGTTTGGCAATGTGGCTGATGACAGCAAAAATGACCCACTAATGGAGGCAGGTGGTTTCACAGGTCAGCTGATTAACCTGAACCATTCAGACAAGATTAGTGCTGGGCATCCACCTGTGCTGAACTGTCAAACAGCTCACATTGCTGCAATGGTCATTGATACGAGGCCTGGCAAGCCTGTGTGTGTTAGAAGCTTCTCTGCCTGTCCTCATTTGGGCTGTTTTGCTATTTGTGACATGAGACAGACACTGCAGGTGCCATGGAAACAGTGGACAAGGAGGCATCTGGAGCTTGTAGTCACCAGTCTGTCCAGAAAGCTCAGAAGGCCAAATGAATATTATTCTCAAAACCTGCCACCCCGTCTTAGTGGTGGGAGAAGTCTCAGAACCGTTTATCTCAGTTGGCCATGTAAGAGTAAAAGACTGGTTAAGGATTATAATGCAGACTAAAACATTCAGAATGAAAGGAGAGTGTTTTGTGGACCTGTGTTTGGGGGGTGGAGGGGGGAGTAGTTTTTTAGTTATTAGTGTTTAAAGTAAGTACTTTTTAATGGAAACAACCAAATAGCTGTTACAGAATTTTGAGACGAATTAAAAAAAAGTTGAATGAGAAAGCTGTGCATTCTTTTTAGCAACACTGTAATGTCCTACAGTACTACTTAGGCAACAGACTTAAGAGTTGCCCATAATCTCTTTCTGGTATTATTATCTGCTGATACATTAGAATTATATAATTCTGTTAACTTTTTGGGGGATTGGTGAAATTATTTTTTTCCATTTTGTCTAAGGATAGGAATCATCTCTTTACATAGTAAAATGCTATGAGAGGAGGTCTGTTGGTGTAACAATTCATAGATTAGCACAGAGAAACAAAGAGTAAATTTATTCATGTGTAAGTTTGTTTATAAAGGCCAAATTCTGTCATATTAAAGTCCATGTGTTTCATATAAAATTGTGTAGTTATATCAATATTGAGTAAATTTGTTAGTATGTCAAATTTTAGTTTTCCAGTTTTACTGGAATGTGAATTCACATTAAATACTGAGGTAGTTTAAAGAAACTGCATTGAAAACGTCTTGCTATAGTTAATTGTATCCAGATTCTAAGAAAAAGAAATGATACTGAAAGTGGAGAGAAAAATAAAAGTACTTTTCAAGGTACCTCACTTAGAGCTACTGCTTAATATTAGCATTCAAAATTACTAGTTCCTATTCATATTTTTTTATCTACTCAGAATATATTTACAAAGAACCCACAATATCTCAGATATTGTTTAACTCCTTGGGGACATGGAGATGATAGATGAGGTCCTTAATCTTGTGGACTTCTGAACATTTTCTAATTCAAAATAAAATCAGGGAGCATTTAGAATGCACATATACAGTGACACACACACACACACACACACACACACACACACACACAAGAAGAAACAATCTTTTTAAAGAAACTTTGTTAATTAGTTTTGGGAAATTTTTAAAGTTTCAAGTGAAGCTCAAAATTTATTAAATGCATAAAAATGATTTATAAATGAGTAAATACATTCCACATTGTATCCAATGACTTATTAAATGCTCTTTATTAAAACATCAAAAACCTGAACATGCTTGACAAGCTAGGGCTTCACCTTGACTTTCAGATAAGCAGGAGACATGCCCTGGTCAAAGGCACAGTGAAAGCCTAACTATTAGCATTACTTGGCTCACTTTACCTTTCCTCTTCACCTCCATCCTGATATTCTCAAGTTCCAAATGATCCTGAAGAATTATTTAAAATTGAAGATTCAATAGCAGAGAGAATAATAATGAAAGATGGAAAAATGATGTAACTGTTATATCTAGCTACATTGAAATGTAATCTCAGAGTGTGTTTTTTTGTTTATATGAACAAGCATAACTGTTGAGATTTAACATAAATATTAACAGAATAGAAGGAGTAATTTTCAGAGGAAATTTTTCATTTAACATGACTGCCTTTTTGTTGTTTTGTTTTCATTTTTTTTCATAAAGAATTGTCAGAGTAGTCGACATCATGCTTCATGGCTTTTGAAACCTTAACATGTAACAAAAAATATTTATGAATATTGAAAATTGAAGTCTTATTCAGGTTTCTTACAATTATGTAAGTAAATAACAAACAATCATTATCAGTGGCAACAAGGATAGAGCTGATGTGGGTAATTACAATGCTATTGTGGATTCTTCCAAACTGCATTCTCTGTGTCAGCACAGAAAGAAAATATGAAAAATGTCTAAACTATTTTAGTTTATATTGGTATAAATGGTTCAATGTCTCAAACTTTTATTTTAATGTTATAATCTATAGGTATGTGAATAGCTATTGTAGAAAAAAATAAATTTCTTCAGAAAAAGAACCATTTAAAAATATCTTGCTATCTATTGAAAAAATAACATAAGACATTGTTCTTTATGAAAGATATTGGTTTTCTCTAAATTTTGCACAATGGGGATGTGAATTTTTATTTTATTTAAGACATAATACTTGTTTTGTGTTTGGGACTGTTTTAAGTGCTTTGTGGGTAGTAACATATTTGATCCTCATAATCTATGAGAGATATATTATTATTATTACTATTATTTTTACTTCACAGTTAAGAAAACAGTGCAAAAACTCAGAGAGGTCAAATAACTTGCCCAAGGTTGTACAACAATAGGTGCCAGGGCCAGGAGTCAAATTCAACTAATTTTGCCCCCTGAGACCCTGATTAGGTACTGCTCTCTTTGCAGCATTTTGAAGACTTACCAAGGCACCCAATCCAGAAATGTGCCGATCTAACAAGTGATCTGTCTGCCCTTCTGGTTCATCCACATGTCAAAATTACCTATAAAATGGACATACATCTCTAATGAGACAAGTTGTGTCCAGAAAACCATGAAACTAACACCTGATTCTAGAAACAAATTGAGGCAATGCAAGGGGATCACATTCTCATGACTCTTCCAATCTCCTTCCCTATAGGTGTCTATGTCAGTCACAACAAAAAAACCAAATGACATATTCATATTAGGAAAAGTTCAAGATTTATTAAAGGGATTTTGTGGAGGAAGAGAGTCATGTAGAGGGCCTGTGACGGTCAGTTGAATACAGATCTCCAACAGAGAGAGCTGAGGGAAAGAATACACAGATCTCACTCTCCTCTCTTCCTCCACGCTCCTGCAGGGATTCCCTGCTGGCTCCCAGAGGCCAGAGGGAAAGAGGTTACTGATGTGGTCCATGTAGGTAGGTCAGTCCTCAGGCTCAATGCAGGGTACAAACTAGAGGTCACACTGAGTGGGTCACATGGAAGATATTTGGCACAATCTTACCAATCATATATAGTGGTACCTCGAGATACGAGTTTAATTCGTTCCATAACCTTGAGGCGTGGGAAACTATGAGACGCTCGAGTTGCGGTAAACTGTTGGGTCGTGTGCAGCCGGCAGATCCGCGCGATTACTCCTATCTCAAATGTTGCTCGTATTTCAAAGCAAAAATCGCTCGCTTGACTGCTCGTATCTCAAAAATCTCGTATGTTAGAGCACTCGTATCTCGAGGTAACACTGTACTACACACACACACACACACACAAACTTACGGCAAGATTTTCTATTCTCTAGAAAAAAATGCATTTTTTCTTTATTAACTCAACTTCTTCAGTATCTTAGTGAGGTTCTAAGAATACAAAACCTCAACACCACATGTGTCCTTTTTTTATTGTTCAAGCCTGTCAAAGGACTCTCTGAATCCTGGTTTTGTCATCCAGCACAGTGGTCTTCAGACCCAGGAGCTGCCTCTCAGACTCTCTTGGATAGGTTTTTTAGTACTAATTTTTCAGGCCTCCCCTGGAGCTTAGTCAGTCTCAGGTGAGGCCTAGGAATGTACACATGGTTTTGTTTTTCATTTCCCAAGCGATCCTTGGGTAGCCAACCGAAACACAGGCATCTGGGATCCCTGATATGACAGCTTCAACACAAGCATGTAACACTTCACTGGACCCTTCATTAGAGTTTTTCCAAAAATTCAGGGATTTTTCAAGTAGCCAAATCTCATGGTGTGAAGTGGAATATTGGACTTGCCTGGGGAGTGTTTTTCTCACTTTTTTACACTTGTTGGCCAAGCCACCCACTTGAATCCACTGATAACCTCAGGGAACTGCAGAAAAAGTGCTCAGTCCCCTGAATTTAACAGTAATATCCATAACATATGATTGTTTGACTTGTTTTGTATTAACTATGCTATTCATATATCTCTATGTTGTGCTAAAAGTATTAGGGCAGACTTTGTAAATATTTTACTGATTTGAATCACAGTCACCCATCTACCTATCAATCTTTTCTTACTTTCTCCCACAAATGCTAATTGTTCTGGGAAACAGGTGCTATTCTAGGTCTTAGGGACACTATAGTGATATTTGAAGTTTCTGTCCTCTTGAGCTTACATGCTGGTGAGGGAAACAAACATCCAATAAATTAATACATGCATAAGTAAAAAATATTTTGAATGAGGACATGTGCTGTGAAAGAAATAAGAAGTTTGATGATCTGTAGCAGAGGGTGGAGTTGAGACTATTTCAGAGAAAGCCATCCAAAGGGTAACAAAGGCATAGGAAACTGAAGGCCATGAAGGAGACGGGGAAGAACATTATAGGCAGGGAAAATGCCCTAAGACAGGACAGAGTGTATAGTTGTTTTTAAAATGTTTTTATTGACTTTTTTTAGAGAGAGAGGAAGGGAAAGGGATAGATAGAAACATTGATGAGAGATGTTTATTGGCTGCTTCCTGCATATTCCCTACTAGGAATTGAGCCCACAATCGTATAAGTGTGCCATGACAGAGAATCAACCTGAGGACCTCTTGGTTCATGGGTGGATAATTAGCCACTGAGGCACACTGACTGAGCAAGAGTGTTTAGTCTTTAAATAACATATTGTGGCCATTTTAAGGTGACTGTGCTGGCCAGTGAAGAAATATCCTCAATCAGTATCATAAGCTACCTCTTAGAATACCTGCTGAAAATATTTCTGTCAGTACAGCTTTTAGCAATAGCAAATAAGAACTGCAGGTAATCCAAAGCCATAGCAGTAAATATTTGTGCCTCTCTCCTCCAGGGGCTGATCCAGGTTGTATGGGACCTGACGCTTGTACAATGTCAAAGGCTTTCTTCAAGAAAAGTAATAACAAATTGCAAAAAATAAATAAATAAATAAATAAATAAATAAATAAATAAATAAATAAATAAATAAAATTACTAGGGCCCCATCCATGCATGTGAAAAGCCCAGAAGCTTATGGTTAACTAGTTTCATGGCACCTTTGTGCAGTTAGGAGAACGAGTCAGCCACAGACAAAGCCCTGGGCTGGAGGCCCTGCAGGTCCTGGGACTGGGAGTCACATGGCTGCAGGAAGCCTGGGAGTAGCCAGGGAACTGCTCCCCATGACAGCTGGTGAAGAAAGGGAGAGGAAAAGTTGTTCTGATTTACCCATGTAGCCATTGCATCAGGACTAAGTTAGTAGTGGGAAAAATCAATAAGAGTAAGATGTAGCCTTGTAGTTTATACAGAAGCTACTACCCTGTTTCCCCGAAAGTAAGACATCCCCCGAAAATAAGACCTACTTCCAGTTTTGCATCTCACTGTAACATAAGGCATCCCCCTGAAAATAAGACCTCCCCGATAATAAGGCCTTCCCCAAATATAAGGCCTCCCCAGAATATGAGGCCCCCTGAAGCTACCATAAGGCGTCTGACTCCTCATCTAAAGAGACCTCACACTGCCTGAACAGCTCCGGCTGCGCTGCGGCCAATCAATGAGCTGGTTTGTGATGACAACTACTACCGTACTGTATACAGGTAATAAATTTCCTTTTTTTTTTGTTCAACAATAAATGTGTACCATATTCTTCTTCATGGAAAAATAAGACATCCTCTGAAAATAAGACCTAGCACATCTTTGGGAGCAAAAATTAATATAAAACAATTATTTTGGGGGAAACAGGGTACTAAAGAATGCTTTAGGCAAGTAAAAATATACATGCAAAACAAGACAAAGGGGGAAGAAATACGTGCTACCTGTAAATGAGGTAAAGGGAGAAATGGGTGAGGAGGGCTGGAGCCAGTGGAAAAGGTCAGGAGCGTGGATGTATTGGAGGCCTGGAGGAGTGGTACTAGGACATGGTGGGGTGGTGGTGGGGGCGGAAGTCCCAGACCTGGGCTGGGAGGGCTGAGATAGTGAGGGAAGGCAGTAGAAGAGATGGTAGGAGGCAGGTAGGCAGGTAGAGGCAAAGAGGTGGTGATTTTAGTTTTAGGGCAGAATTGGGTTTCATCTGGGCTTCTGAAGATCAATTCCTCGTGCACTGTATGAAATGATTAATTCTAATTCTAAGAAAAGTATTCTTGTGAAAAAAGGAGCTTCACACACCACTTACATTACCAAAACAAGGACTTAGTCTTAATCATGATCAAAACTTTTGCCCTGACCCTGACCCAGTTGAAGTAGGGAGGTTTGGTTACAGAGTTTTGATATTTGGCTTCCAGGCAATAATAATGAGCTTTTTAATTAGGATCAAAATCCTAGTTTTCTGTGGCAACTCTAAGGATGTGCTGCTTTTCCTTACTCTTGGAGGCTGCCAGATGGTCACTTATCACCTATCACTAAATATCTGATATCAATCATTTTTGTTCATGTATACATTTAATGCCTTATGACTTACTATGGATTGTTCTAAATGTCCAGTTGCTTAGACTTCTCTGTAGTTCCAAAACATAGAAGAATAGTGGTCACATTTTTGGGGGGTTAAGATGTTTAATATTTGATATTTGAGTGTACTCTGAGGGTTTGACCTTTCCAAAACCCACACCAAACAGAATTTATGGTTAGGGAGAGATTTCTCTTAGCAAATACTATTCTTCTCATGATATGTTACAGGTCAATGGCTGCAGAGCCATTGTGTCGTCAACACTAAGGACAGATTTCAAATGTTAATGTTGAATGTCACATATGAGCCAGAAATCATCCTGTGCTCTTGAATGTGATTTATAAAAAGGCTTATTGTATGTTGAGGTGTGACTTTTGACTGAATTTAGGTTATGCATATGAGTCTAGATTTTTGAAAAAAGAAAAAAACCTAATTTTTGTTTGAGTGCCTTACTCTTATACCTACTTTATTTTTAATTTATTTTAATATATTTATTAAATTGATTGAGGTGACATTGGTCAACATGAGCATATAGATTTCTGGTATGGGTTTCTTTCTATGTTACAAGATCTGTATATTGTACCATGTGCCCACCACCTAAAGTCAAATCTTCTCCTGTTACCTTACATTAGGACCCCCTTCTTTCTGTCCCCCCTCCCTGTCACCCCTTTTAATTGGTGAAATAATTTGCAAAGAATGGTGGCCATTTCCTCGCCAGGGTACAATCCAGTGTGGGGGTTTCTGAATGTTAATTAATTCCAACCTCAACTACTTAACCTGATGCTTCAAAGGCTGGCAGCATGTATTCATCACCTAAATGACAGCTGTTTCTAACATCTTTTCCCTGAAAAGAAATAAAGAAATTAAATAAGCCTTCTGCATGTTAATCACTGACATTCTGAAGTGACAGTTGAAAAGAGCTCTAATGTGAGTGTAAGGCAGTTGTGAATTGATGATTTTGTCTCCCTTTACTTTCAGTCTGTGTGTATTTTTTGTTCTAAAGTGGGGCTATTATAGATAGCATATATATGGGTCTTGTTTTGTTGTCCATTCAGCTACCCTATGTCTTTTGATTGGAACATTTAATACATTGATATTTAAAGTAATTATTGATAGGTATGTAGTTACTGCCATTTTATTCTTTTAACTATCTTCTCCTCCTCCTCCCCACCCCTCTTTCTTTTTTTGCTTCTCCTTTTCCTTCTTTACCTTCTAAAAGTTATTTTAAGATTTCTTATAACAGAAATCTGGTTTGGTGGTAACAAACTCCTTTATATTTTTCTTATCTGGAAGCTACTTTATTTCCCCTTCAACTTTAAATGATAGCCTTTCTGGATAAAGTAATTTTGGTTATAGGTCTTTGCTTTCCATTACTTTTAATATTTCATGCCAAATTCCTTCTGGCCTGAAATGTTTCTGTTAGGAAATCAGCTGATATTTTTATGGGAGCTCCCGTAGAGTTAATTAACTCTCTCTCTTTCTCATGGCTTTAAAGATTCTCTCTTTGTCTTTAACCTTTTATATTTTAATTAAGATGGTGTCTCACCAAAACCAGTTTGGCTCAGTGTATAGAGTGTCAGCTTGTGGACTGAAGGGTCCCAGGTTCAATTTTGGTCAAGGGCAATGTACATTGGTTGTGGGTAGCTGACCTATGTCTCTCCCTCATTTATGTTTCTAACTATCTCTCTCCCTTCCTCACTGTAAAAATTCAATAAAATGTATTAAAAAAAAAAGATGTGTCTTGATGTGTACCTCTTTGAGTCCATTTTGTTTGTGACTCTCTGTGCTTCCTGGATGTGTGTGACTTATAGGGGGGATAAATGGTGATGGAAGGAGACTAGCTTTGTGATGGTGAACACAGTGTTCAAATGACCTGTGGTGGAATTGTGCACCTGAAATTTCTATAATTTTGTTAACCAGTGTCACTCCAATAAATTCAATAAAAAGAAAAAAAAAGATTTCTTTTTTATCAACCAATTGTTGAATTTTGACTATACATTTTTGAAGTATAAAGAGAAAGGTTAGCACAGTGGTTGGCAGACCATGGCTCATAAGCTACATGTGGCTTACAAGTTGTGGTTTGCTGCTGTTATTAATGAGTTTCAAACCACTGGCAGATGATGATGAAGCAGAATTATCATGAATGAGAATGTTGATAAGATGTATCATTAAACTTCATGTTAAGTATATTAAGTAACTACATTTTTGGCAATTTGAACAATATATATTTCTATGCAAGCTGTGTAGACTTTGTCAAAGCAACTTAACACTGATATTTTTCTCATTTTATCCATTGGATATTCATCCAAATGTTTTACAAAATGTTTTTTCTTTAGGGTGCATTGTCACCTAATAATGGCTAATAACCTATTGAATCTCAATTACAGAGCTATATTTTGTCGAAATAAATTTTGTTTTCTACCATAATTACAATTTCTGCCTTTTAATCATGAATGTAGCTAAGATAATTTGACATATTCCCCCTAAACCAAGTAATTACTATGCAAAGACTGTCTTCTCCTATATTATAAACATGTCCCCAGTGCTCTTTTGGTCATAATTATTTAACTTCCATAAAGGTCCAACATCTAAATATTAAAAGTGGATTCTATTTCTTTTTTTATTTTTATTTGTTTATTTTTTTATTAATTTTTTATACATATCTCCCCATTGCCCTCCCTCCCTCCTGGCATACCCCAACCCCCCAGTGTCTGTGTTCATTGGTTATGCTTATATGCATGCATACAAGTCCTTTGATTGATCTCTTATCTACCTCACCTAACCTTAATCTTCCTGCTGTAATTTCACAGTCTGTTTAATGCTTTACTACCTCTGTACCTATCCTTTTGTTCATCAGTTTGTAATGTTCTTTATTATCCACAAATGAGTGAGATCATGTGATGCTTCTCCTTCATTGACTGGCTTATTTCACTAAGCTTAAGGCTCTCCAGTTCAAACCAGGTTGCTGCAAATGGTAAGAATTCCTTCTTTTTAATGGCAGCATAGAATTCCATTGTGTAGATATACCATAGTTTTCTGACCACTAAACTGCTGACAGGCACCTAGGCTGTTTCCAAATTGTATCTATTGTAAATTATGCTACTATGAACATGGGGGTGCATAAATCCTTTCTGATTGGTGTTTGTGATTTCTTAGATAAATTCCTAAGAGTGGGATTACAGGGTCAAATGGTAGATCCATTTTTAGTTTTTGAGGAAACTCCATACTGTTCTCCACAGTAGCTGCATCAGTCTGCATTCCCACCAACAGTGCACAAGGGTTCCTTTTTCTCCACATCCTCGTCAACACTTGTCATTTGTTGATTTGTTGATGATTGCCATTCTGACAGGTGTAAGATGATATCACATTGTCGTTTTGATTTGCACCACTCTTATGATTAGGACTTTGAACATGTTTTCATGTGTCTCTTGGCCTTCCTTCTGTCGTCTTTCAAAAAGATTTTGTTTAGGTCCGTTGCTCATTTTTTTATTGGATCATTTATTTTCCTTTTATTAAGTTGTATAAGTTGGCTGTAGATTTTGGAGATTGAACCTTTATCAGTGATAACATTTGCAAATATGTTCTCCCATACAGTGGTCTTTCTCATTGTTTTCTTGATGGTTTCCTTTGCTGTGCAAAAGATTTTATTTTGATGTAGTCCTATTTATTTATTTTTTCTGTAGTTTCCATTGCCTTTGGAGCAGTATGAGTGAAGAACTTCTTTTGGCATATGTCTGAGATTGTGCTGCCTGTGGATTACTCTAGTATTTTTATGGTTTCCCTTCCAATGTTTAAGTCCTGTATCCATTTTGAGTTTATTTTTGTATGTGGTATAAGTTGGTGGTCCACTTTCATTTTTTTGCATGTATCCGTCCAATTTTCCCAACACCATTTATTGAAGAGGCTATCTTGGCTCCATTTTATGTTCATGCCTCCTTTGTCAAATTTTAGTTGAGCATAGGGGTTTGGGTGGATATCTTGGTTCTCTAATCTATTCCATTGGTCTATATGTCTGTTCTTGTGCCAATACCAGGCAGTTTTGAGAACAGTTGCTTTGTGAGATAGCTTGAAAACTGGTATTGAGATCCCACCTACTTTATTCCTTTTTCTCAGAATTGCTGTGGCTATTCATCGTCTTTTTTTGGATCCAGATGAATCTATGAAGAATTCTTTCTAGGTCTGTGAAATACGTCGTTGGTATTTTTATGGGTAGTGCATTGAATCTATATATTGCTTTGGGTAATATGGGCATTTTAATGATGTTGATTCTCCCAATCCATGAGCATGGTATGCTCTTCCATCTGTTAACATCTTCCTCTATCTCTTTTTTCAGTGTCCTATAGTTTTCTACATATAGGGCTTTTACCTCTTTAGTTAGGTTTATTCCTAGGTATCTTAATTTTTTTTGATGCGATGGTAAATGGGATTGCTTTTTGAGTCTCTCTTTCTGTAATTTCACTATTAGTGTATAGAAATCCCACAGACTTCTTAGCATTAATTTTGTATCCTACTACATTGCTGAATTTATTAGTTAAGTCAATTAGTTTTGGAATGGAGTCCTTTGGGTTTTTTATGTACAGTATTATGTCATCTGCAAATAAGGACAGCTCTACTTCTTCTTTTCCAATTTGAATGCCTTTTATTTCTTCTTCTTGTCTAATTGCAATGGCTAATATTTCCAGGACCATTTCAAACAGGAGAGGTGAGAGTGGGCATCCCTGTCTTGTTCCTATTCTTAGGGGAAATGGTTTTAGTTTTTGCCCTTTGAGTATGATGTTAGCTGTGGGTTTTTCATATATGGATTTTATGATGTTGAGGTATGCTCCTTCTATTCCCACTTTGCTGAGAGTTTTTATCAAGAAAGGGTGTTGGATTTTGTCAAATGCTTTTTCTGCATCAATTGATATGACTATGTGATTTTTATCTCTCAATTTGTTTCTATAATATATCACTTTTTTTTTTTTTTTGCGGATATTGCACCATCCCTGCATTCCTGAGATGAATCCTACTTGGTCATGGTGTATGATCTTTCTGATGTACTGCTGGATCCGATTTGCTAGAATTTTGTTGAGGATCTTGGCCACTATGTTCATGAGAGATATTGGCCTATAATTCTCTTTCATTATGTTGTCTTTATCTGTTTTTTGTATTAGGGTGATGCTGGCTTCATACAAGGTATTTGGAAGTGTTCCTTCTTCTTGAATGTTTTGAAATAGTCTGAGTAGCATAGGTTTTAATTCTTCCTTGAATATTTGGTAAAACTCTCCTGTGTAGCCATCTGGTCCTGGGCTTTGATTTGCTGGAAGCTTTTTGATGACTGCTTCAATTTCTTTCATAGTTATCGAACCATTGAGATGTTTAGATTTCTCCTCGTTGAGTTTTGGAAGATTTTATTTTTCCAGGAAAATGTCCATTTCTTGCAGATTGTCCAATTTGTTGGATTAGAGTTGTTTATAGTATTTTTTAACAATACTTTGTATTTCCTTAGGGTCTGTTGTTATTTCTCCTCCTCTTTCATTTCTGATTTTGATTATTTCGGTCTTCTCTCTTTTCTTCTTGGTGAGCCTGGCTAGAGGTCCATCAATGTTGTTTATCCTTTCAAAGAACCAGCTCTTGGTTTTGTTGATCTTTTGAATTGTTTCCTTGGTCTCAAAGTGATCTTCACTATTTCCTTCCAATATGTACACTGGGCTTTTCTTGTTGCTCTCGTTCTAGCTATTTGAGTTGTAGAATTAGGTAATTTATTACCATTGTTTCCTGTTTTTTGCAGGAGGCTTGTAGGACTATGAACTTCTCTCTCAAGACTGCTTTCACTGCGTCCCATAAACTTTGTATTGTTTTGTTGTCATTGTCATTTGTTGCCATGATGTTTTTTATTTCTTCTTTTATCTCTCTGATTACCCAGTCATCGTTTTATAGCATGCTGTTTAGTCTCCATGTGTTTGATTTCTTTCTATTGTTTTTATTATAGTTGATTTCCAGTTTTATGCCACTGTGGTCTGAGAAAATGCTTGACATGATTTCTATCTTCTTGAATTTGAAGATACTTTTCTTATGACCCAACATATGATCTATCTTTGAAAATGATCTATGTGCACTGGAGAAGAATGTATACTCTGTGGCTTTAGGGTGAAATGTTCTGAAGATGTTAATTAATTCCATTTGGTCTAGTGAGTCATTTAGGATTGATGTTTCTTTTCTGATTTTTTATTTAGAGTATTTGTCCAGTGGTGACAGTGGGGTATTAAAGTCTCCCACTATGATTGTATTGCTGTCAATATCTCCCTTAATACCCTCCAAGAGATTTTTTATGTATTTTGGTGCTCCTATATTGGATGCATATATGTTTACCAGAGTTATTTCTTCTTGTTGGATTGTTCCCTTCAGTATTATGAAGTGGCCTTCTTGATCTCTTGTTATGTCCTTCACTTTGAGATCTAATTTGGCAGATATAAGTATTGCAACCCCAGCTTTTTTTTTTTTCATTTGCCTGAAATAACGTCTTCCATCCCTTCACCCTCAATCTGTGTGCTTTCTTTTCCTGTGGTGGGTTTCTGGTAGACAGTAGATATGTGGATCATGTTTTCTTATCCAATTGATTACCCTATTTCTCTCTCTC
>PVJN01001409.1:73435-125489 GCA_004026805.1 Lasiurus borealis
CCCTCTGCCCTTAGCTCCCTCCCATTGATCTCATCCATAGGTGTATGATTTTTGTCCAGTCTCTCCCTGTACACTCTTCACCCCTTTCCCCCTAAGAATTAACAGTCCACTCCCTTTCTGTGCTCCTGATTCTATTATATTCACCAGTTTATTCTGTTGATCAAATTTTTAATTCACTTAATTTTTAGATTCACTTGTTCTCTTGATTGGAGCATTTAATCTGTTTACATTTAAAGTTATTATTGATAGGTTTTATCTGTTGCCATGTTTTAGTTTTTAGCCCAGACTTCCTTCTTTGCTTCCTATTTCTTTTTATTACAGCAGACCCTTTAATATTTCTTGCATTGCTGGATTAATGTTAATATGTTCCCTTAGTCCTTTTTTGTCTGTGAAGCTTCTGATTTCACCTTCAATTTTGATTGAAAGCCTTGCAGGGTACAGTATTCTTGGATTCAGACCCTTCCTTTGCATGGCTTTCTATATTTCATTCCATTCTCTTCTGGCCTGATGAGTTTCTGTTGAAAAATCAGTAGCTAGTCTTATGGGAGTTCCTTTGTAGGTAACTTTCTGTTTCTCTCTAGCCACTTTTAATATTCTTACTTTGTCGTTGGTGTTTGCCAATTTGATTATAATGTGCCTTGGTGTCGGTTTTGTGGGATTCATTTTGCTTTGGACGCTGTGAGCTTCTTGGATTTGTGTGGGTTTTTTCTTTCCTATATTGGGGAAATTTTCTATCATTATTTCTTCAAACAGGTTTTCTAATCCTTTTCAGTTTCCACTATTTCTGGAACCCCAATTATGTGGATGATGTTTTTTTTTTTTTTTTTTTTCGTGTAATCCCAAAGTTTCCTTAGGCTCTCCTATTGCTTTTTAATTTTTTTTTTCTAGAAGCTGCTGTACTTGGGTATTTTTTTCCTACCGTGTCTTCTAGCTCTGCTTCTTATAGTCTACTTTTGATGCTTTCTATTGAGTTCTTTAAAGCAGTGATGTAATTTTTTATTTCTTCTTCATTTCCTCTTGGGTCTTCTTCATTTCGTCTTGGCTCTTACTCATATTGTTGAATTTGTCTTCCATTCTTTTCATCTACCTTATGATCATTTCTCTGAACTCTTTCTCTGGCAGGCTTATTTCTGCTTCTATTTTGTTTACTTCCTTTTCTGGTGATATCTGCCTATCTGTCATATGTGGGCTGTTTCTTCTTCTTCCCATGGTCTTTCTTCTCAGGGTGTCTGGTTATGTAGTTCTCTCTCCTACATTGATTCAAAGGCACAAACTACAACATGACCTGTTACAGCACACAAGGCACTTATCACATGCAAAATCTGACCTTTCCGTGTGCTGTGTGGATCTCTGAATCTGCCACGTGTCTGTGCTGATTGGAGAGCGTTGTTCTGGGTCCCACTTCGGTGGGTGCTTCAGCCGCAGCTTTCAGACTACCGCAGACATCCACCTCCCTCTGCAAAATGGCGTGGACTCCGCGTTCATGCTGGTGGCTCTGGCCGACAAAAACCCTGTGGCAGTGGTGCTGCCTGGCCAAGAGAGCCCCATCTAGCAGTTCCCCTCCTTCTGGAGGATAGCTGACTCTTAACTTGCCACCAAACACTCCCAGTGTGACTCCCAGCTGCTCTCTCTCCCTCTGCCCAGTGACAAAGCTCCAGATGCGTCCATATTCCGCCTCCATTTTTTCCCCTTGGATTCTATTTCTTGATTTTTTTTAAATGTATAGACCACTTAATCTTATCTTCTCCTGACTGTCTGCCTTTCTGTAAGGACCAAGGGAGTAATGTTCAGTTTCAAATTATCTCTCTCTTAGAATATATGTATTTCAATGATTTGAGTAGCTTGATAAAGTCCACTTTTGATACAGAGGTCTGTGTGTTTTGTTTTTTTTTTTCATGTTTTAATGCTATTAGTACTTAGTGTTTTTACTATCAGATAGTAAAATTGACCTCTGTTGGGGCACAGTTCTATGAATTAACATATAGATTTGTATAACCACTATCAAAATCAGAATACAGAACAGTTTTATCATCCCTCTAACCACCTTATTTGCTCAGTCATATAATCCCCACACTCCTAATTCCTAAAAACCACTGAGAAGGTATTTCTGTGGTATTAAAATACAAAGAAGACTAAGAACAAGACAGAAGTATAGTTGAAGAAACAGGAAGAAGAGGAGGAGGAGGAATAAAAATAAAGAAAAATGAAAGAGGAAGATGAAGAAGAGGACAAAGCATGACACCTCCCTGGGCTGCAATGCTTCTCAGTCTCTAAAGCAGAGACTGATTTCAGATTGCCAATAAAAGGGCTGCTGTGAGGCAGGGGGAAGCATAAGATGTGTGGGGCAGGTGTGGGATTCCTGGTGGCTTCATGGCTTGAGCACCAGTTACTTAACTGCTGCAGACTGTAATCACCAGTGGGATATTTCTAGAATTTCCAGAATAGCTTTTCCATAAGCCTTGGAGAGACACCAGTTGGGTGCTTTCTAGATGAGGTCACAAATTTGCCTCCCTCCCCTACTGGCTACAGATTCCCAGAACTTTCCCAGTGATTCTTCTGACATTTATTCATTCTAGCTTGACGATCATTTTTGTATACCCTAATTTCTATAGTAAATGGGTTTTTCCAGAACATCTTAGACTTGCTTTGTTTTCATGCCCCAATCCAGACTGTACAACCATATTTTAAAAATAAATTTTGTATTGGTAGCCACCATTTAAAATTAGGACTTTTTTTTTTTTTTTTTACAAATCAGGTTAGGAAACACTAGATTGGAATTCTTGCTTGAAAATACTTGAATGGAGCTAAGAAGTAGCAGCTCTCTTTAGAAAAGATATAATTCTCCATTTTTATCCAGCTCACCTCACTCTTCAGAACATTTCCCTGGACTTTGCAACCTTTACATTTGTGCCCCTCCCCCTTTAAAAATAACAAGTTAGTGGGCCTTAATTAACAACAGCCTGTAATTATTGGAATCAAGAGTCTAGGTCAGTGGTCAGCAAACTCATTAGTCAACAGAGTGACCAACCAGGGCTTGAGAGCCACAGTTTGCCGACCACTGGTTTAAGAAAAGAAAGTTTTTCCAATTAGAAAGCTTCTTCCTAGGGATTTCTGTGGATGTGAAGATATATAGGAGGAACCCAATGCCTTTAAGGAGCTTGGGATGAAAGAGGATGACTGAAGAGCAGAAAAGCAAGCACTTGAGCATCATAACAAAATCTATAGAATGATCCTTTTGAAAATCAGAAAGTAAACTCAGCAGCTTACTATTTGGATATTTCAATAGTATTTTTAAAATACCCAAATAGTTATTTTTCCAGGTTGGTTTTTATAGCACTTTCATTTAATAATATGTATTGGCGCTAATAGCAAGATTGATAGTACAATTATCCCTGATAGATTTTATCTGCATTTGACTAGGAATTTTAAAAATATAAACTTAGTAAATGTTTTGCAATAAATGTCAATTAATTTTTCTCCATTAGGAAAATTCTTGTTTAGAGTATCTGTTACTCATTATCTTTTATTTTTACATATGTATATGTTCACACCAATACATTAGTTCATATATTAATACAAGGTTAAAATTAAGAAAAATTTGAGATATAATGGAATTGAAAAAAATGGTGGTGGAATAGAAGGACATGTCATTAGCCTTGTCCCTGAGAAGACAGAAAGAACAGCTGAGGGTTGCTCTGGGAGTGTTTATTGGCAAGTTAAGGGGCAGCTATACTACAGAAGAAGGTGGGGGATTGTTAGATGGGGCTCTCCTGACTGGGGAGCCCCCAATGCTGCTGGGTTTTCTTCCAGAGACACCAGCTCGGATGCAGATACCACACTATCTTGAAAGAGAATGTAGATGTTATCGGAAGCCTGAAAATCTACAATGTTCAATGGCACCCATTGAACAGCTGTGTACACCAGAATAGTGATCCTCAATTGGTGCAAATACTGAGATTCAGAGGAGCTCTACACTCCACACAGAAAGGTAAGATATTACCTGGGATAAGGAGAGAGAGAATTACATAACCAGACACCCAGAGAAGAGAAATAATGGGGAGACAAACAGCCCTCACATGAAATAAAAGCAGGCATCACCAGAAAAGGAAGTAAATGAAATAGAGGCAAGCAACCTGTCAGAGAAAGAATTCAGAGAAATTGTCAGAAGGTGGCTGAAAAAAAATGGAAGATAAATTCAACAATATGAGTAAGAACCAAGAGGAAATGAAGAACCAAGAAGAAATGAAAAATGACAACGCTGCTAAAAAGAAATCAATAGAAAGTTTCAAAAGTAGACAGAAAGAAGCAGAGGACCACATCAGTGAGCTAGAAGACAAGGTAGGAAAAAATACCCAAGTACAGCAGCTTCTAGAAAAAAATAAAATTAAAAAGCAAGAGGAGAGCCTAAGGGAACTTTAGAATAACACAAAAAAAGTCCACATAATAAAGGATCCAGAAAAAGTGGAAACTGAGCAAGGAATAAAAAACTTGTTTGAAGAAATAATGACAGAAAACTTCCCTGATATAGGGAAGAAAAAACCTACACAAATCTAAGAAGCTCACAGAGTCCCAAGCAAAATGAAGCCCAAGAAACCAACACCAAGGCACATTATAATCAAATTGACAAATACCAATGACGGTAAGAATCTTAAAAGCGGCCAGAGAGAGACAGTAAAGTACCTAAAAAGAAACTCCCATCAGACTAGAGACTGATTTCTTAACAAAAACTCATCAGGTAAGAAGGGAATGGAATGAAATATACAAAATCATGCAAAGGAAGGGTCTGAATCCCTGGATAGTGTACCCAGCAAAGCTATCAATCAAAATTGAAGGGGAAATCAGGAGTTTCACAGAGAAAAAAAGACTAAGGGAATTTATGACCACCGAACCAGCAATGCAAGAAATGCTAAAGAGTCTGCTAAAAAAAAGGAAAGAAAGAAAAAGAAAGAAAGAAAGAAAGAAAGAAAGAAGAAAGGGAGGGAGGAAGGGAGGGAGGGAGGAAGGAAGGAAGGAAGGAAGGAAGGAAGGAAGGAAGGAAGGAAGGGAGAGAGGGAAGAAAAAAAAGAATTAGGAAGCAGGAAGGAACACAGGGGTAAAGTATAAAAATGATGACAAATAATTATCTATCAATAATAACTTTAAATGTCCTCATCAAAAGATATAGGATAATGGATTAGATAAGAAAACACAACTCATATATCTGATGTCTACAAGAAACCCACCTCGGAAAAAAAGACACACACAGACTGAGGTTGAAGGGATGGAAAATGGTTTTCAGGTGAATGGAAATGAAAAAAAAAGCTGGGTAGCAATACTTATATCTGAAAAGTTAGATCTCAAAGTGGAGGACATAACAAGCGATAAGGAAGGCCAATTTATAATATTAAAGGGAGCAATCAAACAAGAATAAATGACTCTGAATATATACACACCCAATACAGGAGTACCCAAATAAAAACAAAAATATCCTGGAGGATATCAAGGGAGAGATTGACAGCAATGCAATCATAGACTTTAATAACCCACGATCACCATTGGAAAAATCCTCTAAACAAAAAATCAGCAAAGAAACCTCAATCTTAAATGACTCATTAGACCAGATGGAATTAATTGACATCTTCAGAACATTTCACCCTAAAGCCACAGAATATACATTCTTCTCAAGTGCACATGGGTCATTTTCAAAGATAGACCACATGTTGAGTCATAGGCAAAGTCTCTTCAAGTTCAAGAAGATAGAAATCACATCAAGCATCTTCTCAGATCACAGTGGCATAAAACTGGAAGTCAACTACAATAAAAACAATGCAAATAAATAAAAAACATGGAGACTAAACATGTTATTAAACAATGACTGGGTAACCAGAGAGATCAAGAAGAAATAAAAAACATCATGCAACAAATGACAATGAAATCACAATAATCCAAAATCTATGGGACATGGGACACAATGAAAACAGTCTTGAGAGGCAAGTCCTTAGCTCTACAAGCCTACTGCAAAAAACAGAAAACAATGGTAATAATTTACCTAAACCTACAACTCAAATAGTTAGAAAGAAAGCCTAGTGTAAGCAGAAGGAAGAAAATAATAAAGATCAGAGCAGAGATAAACGCTATAGAAACCAAAGAAATGATACAAAAGATTAACAAAACCAAGAGCTGGTTCTTTGAAAGGATAAACAAGATTGATGAACCTCTAGCTAGACTCACAGAGAAGCAAAGGGAGAAGACCCAAATAAACAAAATCAGAAATGAAAGAAGTGAAATAACATCAGAACTCACCAAAATACAAAGGATTGTTAAAAAATACTATGAATAACTCCATTCCAACAAAGTAGGCAACTTGAAGGAAATGGGAATATTCCTATAAAAATATAACCTTCCAAAACTGAATCAGGAAGATTCTAAACATCACAACAGGCCAATAACTATGGAAGAAATTGAAGCATTCATCAAAAGGCTTCCAGCAAACAAAAGCTCAGGGCCAGAGGGCTTCACGGGAGAGTTTTATCAAACATTCAAGGAAGAATTAAAACCTATCCTCCTCAGACTATTTCAAAATATTCAAAAAGAAGGAACACTTCCAAGCTTCTTCTATGAAGCCAGCATCACCCTAGTACCAAAACTAGATAAAGATAACACAATGAAAAAGAATTACATGCCAATATCCCTCATGAACATAGATGCCAAAATCCTTAACAAAATTCTAGCAAATAGGATCCAGCAGTACATCAAAAAAATCATACACCATGACCAAGTATAATGTATCCCAGGAATGCAAAGATGGTACAATATCTGCAAGTCTATAAACATGATACATCACATAAACAAATTGAGAGATAAAAATCACATAGTCATATCAATTAATCCAGAAAAAGCATTTGACAAAATCCAACACCCTTTCTTGATAAAAACTCTCAACAAGGTGAGAATAGAGGATCATACCTCAATATAATAAAAGCCTTAAATGATAAACCCACAGGTAATGTTATACTCAATGGGCAAAAACTAAAACCATTTTCCCTAAGAACAGTAACAAGACAGGGATGCTCACTCTCACCACTCCCACTTAACATAGTACTGGAAGTATTAGCCATTGCAATTAGACAAGTAGAAGAAATAAAATGCATCTAAATTGGAAAAGAAGTAAAGCTGTCCTTATTTGCAGATGACATGATACTGTACATAAAAACTCAAAGGACTCCATTCCCAAACTAATTGACTTAACTAATGAATTCGGCAATGTAGCAGGATACTAAGTTAATGCCAATAAATCTATGGCATTTCTATACACCAATAATAAGAGAGACTAAAAAAGCAATCCCACTTATTATTGCACCCAAAAAAATTAAGATACCTAGGAATAAGCTTAACTAAGAAGGTAAAAGACCTATATGCAGAAAACTACAGGACACTGAAAAAAGAGATAAAGGAAGATGTATATAGATGGAAGAGCATACCTTGCTCATGGATTGAGAGAATGAACATCATTAAAATGTCCATACTACCCAAAGCAATCTATAGATTCAATGCACTCCCCATTAAAATACCAATGACGTATTTCTTCAAAGACTCATCTGAAACAAAAAAAAAGACCCCCAGTAGCCACAGCAATCCTGAGAAAGAAGGATAAAGTAGGTGTGATCTCAATACCAGATTTCAAGCTGTATTACAAAGCCACTGTTCACAAAACAGCCTGGTTCTGGCACAAGAACTGGAATATAAACCAATGGAACAGAATAGAGAATCCAGATATCGACCAAAGCCAGTATGCTCAATTAATATTTGACAAAGAAGGCATGAACATACAATGGAGTTAAAATAGTTCTTCAATAAATGGTATTAGGAAAATTGGACAGATACATGCCGAAAAATGAAACTAGACCACCAACTTATACTATACCCAAAAATAAACTCAAAATGAATACGGAATTAAAAATAAGGAATTAAACATAAGGAATTAAACATAAGACGGGAAACCATAAAAATACTAGAGGAATCTACAGGTAGCACAATCTCAGACATATGCTGAAAGAACTTCTTCACTGATACTGCTCCAAGGGCAATGGAAGCTAAAGAGAAAATAAGGAAATGGGACTACATCAAAATAAAAACCTTTTTCACAGCAAAAGAAACCGTCAACAAAACAAGAAACCCATTGTATGGGAGAACGTATTTGCAAATGTTATCACTGATAGAGCTTTAATCTTCAGCATCTGCAGGCAACTTATACAACTTAATAAAAGGAAGATACATGATTCAATAAAAAAAAATGGGCAAGGGAACTAAATAGAATCTTTTTGAAAGAAGATAGATGGAAGGCCAAAAGACACATAAAAACATGTTCAAAGTCACTAATTATCCAAGAGAAGCAAATCAAAATGACAGTGCGATACCATCTGACACCTGTCAAAATGGCTATCATCAACAAATGACAAGTGTTGGCGAGGAACCCTCGTGCACTGCTGGTGAGAATGCAGACTAGTGCAGCCACTGTGGAATACAATATGGTGTTCCCTCAAAAAACTAAAAATGGAACTCCCATTTGACCCAGTAATCCCACTCCTAGGAATATATATATCCTAGGAAACTTGAAACACCAATCAGAAAGGATATTTGCACCCCTATGTTCATAGCAGCACAATTTACAATAGCTAAGATTTGGAAACCACCCAGGTGTCTGTCGGCAGATGACTGGATCGGAAAACTATGCTACATCTATACAATGGAATATGCTGCCATAAAAATGGAGGAATTCTTACCATTTGCAGCAACTTGGATGGAAATGGAAAGCATTATGCTAAGTGAATAAGCCAGTCAATGAAAGAAAAATACCGCGTGATCTCACTCATTTATGGCTAATGAAGAACATTATAAACTGATGAACTAAAAGATAGATACAGAGGGAGTAAAGCATCAATCAGACTGTCAAATTACAGTGGGAAGGTTAGGGAGAGGTGGGTTAGATAAGCGATCAACCGAAGGACTTGTATACGTGCATATGAGCATAACCAATGGACACAAGACAATGGGGGGTGAGGACATGCATGGGAGTGGGGTGGATATGTACACATGTAATCCATTAATAAAAAAATGAAAAAAATAAATAAAGTTTAACATATACTCACCTAAAAAAAAAAGAAAGTTTGAGCTTAAAAATGTTTCACACATATTTTCCAAAACACTCTGTTTAAATAGAAATGTCATTATCAATTTAATTAATTTAACATGCCAATAAATCCATAATTAGAGTTGCCTAAAAGATATACATATATAAAATTATTTCTTTTTTTATCTGATTAACATTGCACAAATATTATAGTATATAATTTTAAAAAATAATTTTTACTTTATGTTTAAGTGTTTTATGTGCTGAAATTAAAAAAACATATATATATATATATATATATATATAGACACACACATATATATATATAGTAATAAGACATTGATCACTGTAACATAAATATGTTGATATTTATTTCCTCCAGGTGAAAATAAATCTCAGTTTATTAGTATAGAAAAATAATATGTATGCTTTATAGTAGGCAGGCTATAGCACATTCCATACAACAATTCATAGGAACTCCTATTTTGAGCTTGTTTTTGTTGTTTTTTTAATTGCTTTTATTCAGTCTGATCTCCTTTTAGGAGAGAAAATAGATGCAAATTTATATTCTCCTCTAATTATTGATAAAAGTACAGACAATGTTTACTTTTGTGTGTGTGTGTGTGTGTGTGTGTGTGTGTGTGTGCACGCGCTCAACTTAATTTTTTTGGTTCAGACAAAGAAGACATTTATTTGGGTAACTCAAAAACTGCGCAAGTTTGATTCTTTCCATATGCCACATATCTGGCCTCTAGATCCTTGGCCCAACCCATTCTTTGTCTCCTAAATATTCCTTTGTGCTTTTCTGTATGGAGATCACATTTTAGAGTTGGTGCGAGTTCCCTGTTTAGGGCAGTTCCAGATTCACTGACCAAGCTAGGAAACAGTCTCACAGAAAAGGCTCAACCTCTTTTAAAAATGCAATTCGCCCTACAAGGGTGCATTTTGCTTTGTTATAGAGGCAGAGCAACTAAATGAAGTGATCAGAAACAGAGAAGGCTAGCATGCATTCATTTTCTGACTCCATTATTGCCTGTACCTTGGGATATGCTTTACAGTTTCCCTGAACCTCAGTTTATCTCCATAAATGGGGCCACCAGCAGTACCTACCACACACAGCTGTTGTAAAGATTAAATGCTATAATTAAAGAGTTAGCAATGTGCTTGATGTATAATACATGGGTAGCAAGTGATAACTGATAGTAATAATATGTATTGGTGCTAGGCATTTGTGCTAAGACAGTGGTTCTCAAATTTGAGCATGCATCATAATCATCTGGATGCTTATTATGGACTCCAACTGAAGAATTCTGAGTCAGTAGGTCTGGTTGTGGTCCTAGAATTTGCATTTCTAATAAATTCCCAGGTAATACTGATGTTGCTGGTCCTATGACCACACCTTGAGAACCACTGAAGTAGGAATTCATAGTCTAGACCAGTGGCTCACAATCAGCTGTTTGGTGCTCTGTTGACTGAGTTTGCCGATCACTGGGATAGGGACTTAATCACAAGGAACAACAGCAGCCTGTAATTATTGGAATTGAGAGTCAGCAAACTCATTAGTCAACAGAGCCAAATATCAACAGTACAACAATTGAAATTTCTTTTGAGAGCCAAATTTTTTAAACAAACTTCTTCTAATACCCCTTCTTCAAAATAGACTCAGGCCATGGTATTTTGTGGAAGATCCACACTCAAGGGGCCACAGAGCCACATGTGGCTCACAAGCCGCAGTTTGACCACCACTGTTCTAGACTATTTTTCTTAGGTAGTTTAGTTATGGAACAGAGTAAAGGATCAAAGAAGTATTATTACATCCTTCAGCCTTTAAACAGTGTTTCTAAAACAATAGCCCCTGTGGCTCAGCACTGACCAAGTGTCAAGGTACACCAGAATCAGGATTTCTGTGTTTATTTACATCTCTCTGGAATATTTAGGAAGACTGCATATATATTCTTCAACATCTCATTAAGACTTTCTATCTTATTTTTTAAAATATGTTTTTATTGATTTCAGAGAGAGGAAGGGAGAAGGAGAGATAGAAACATTGATGAGAGAGAAATATCCATTGGTTGTTTCCTGTATACCCACTATGGGGATAGAGCCCACAACTGAGCATGTATCCTGATCTGGACAGAAATTGAACCATGATCTCCTGATTCATGGGTTGAGACTCAACCACTGAACCACACTAGCTGGGCTCTGTCTTATTTTTGACATCCTCAAACTTTAAGGAGCAGCTCCCTCACCTACCCTGAGCAGATTTCCCTTTCCAAAAACGTTGCAAGACTGTCATATGCTACCTCAATCCATCCTTCGTCTGGCACATGAAAAATGCCACAACCCTGTGCTCATACCACAGCTAGCTGCTGTTCCTCTGGGCCATGTTGATAGTGTTTTGTTCTGAATACATTTCAGGAGAGAATCTTTTTCCTAGGGTTTTGTCAGGGAAGGTTAGTGGTGTGCTCAGCAGGTGATACACAAATATTAAACACAGTTTGGAATGGCTGTGAACCAAATATTTTCATTCCATAACACTTACTTGAAGCTGTTGCCTTTACCTTGGTGGCACAGTATTCTAATCAACTTCTTAACTACATGTGGCTTCCCTCAAATACCATTTGCTTATTTTGTTTCAAACATTGTGGCATTTATCTATTATTTGTGACAGGCCTTTGTTAAATGCTTTACATACATCTTCTTTCATCTTTCCAGTGAATCTGCAGCCTGGGAATTGAGGCACCAAAGTACTTAGACTCTGACAATTGTCACTGTTCCCAGGAGCTCTAATGGAGACATAGACCCTCTGCTGTTCTCTTGCTGGTGCCCTCTATCTGCCAAACCTGTGGTACCGCAACCTAGAGAATCACCTGCCCTGGACACATGCACTAGGGTGACAGAGGATAAAGACTAACTAGTACCAAGGGGACATTCTAAAAAACTAAGGTTTGGTGATACTGCATACATTGACCAAGTGGAAATTGTCCTAAATAACAAAATTGGGATTTGAACCTGAGACCACTTTACTCAAATGACAATCATATCAATGGGGCATGCCTTTTATTTTAGGAGTCTGAAAAACAGGTTGACAATAATGCAAAACAAATTACATATACAATTAGTATTATACTTTTATGTATATGAGAAAATGGAATTATCCAGGTGGGAGGAGTGCTCTCCTCCATTCGGAGACACTCTAAAATGGGTCAATAGTCAGTTATAGAAAATAGACACACTTTCACTGCGATAGCCACTCAGCCATGAATACAACTATCATAATGATGCTATAGAGATTTGGCCACACATTTTTCCAAGACCAAAGTATTCACTTTATTTACAGGATTTTTTTTCTATCAAATTAAAACTCAAGTGTGAAACTGAAAAAGGAAATTTACTTTTCAAAAATAATCTTTGTATATGCCTAAGTTTGAAAATTTAAACTCTAAAGTTTACCATAGAAATATTATATCATCACTTAATAAAATAAACTCTTTAAAATAAGGCTACTGCTGAGCACCCACATTCTAAAAAATGTATTCTCCCCTTCAAAGGCAGATTTTTATTATTGAGTTTCCTATAAATGTTCAAATGTGACTTAGTGAAAAATCACAGTTTAAGTGGATTTGATGGATTTTCAGAAATATTTTATAAATATATTGTAAGTCACAGCTTGTTCAATTGAAGCATCAAAATGACAGTGAATAAAAAATGTTGATGTTTGGACAAGCTGATTTCCTGTTGAACCAGCCTTCTTTCTTAAAAAAGATTATCTTATTCAGAGTAACACATGACTGGCTTACTGCTTTATTATATATACCTATGTATTTGAGTGCTACTATATGTCAAACATGCTTCAAATATACTTATTTGTTAACCATACACTTTAGTAAAGAGACTGCTGTGTAGGTACAATGGTTGACAGTACCTGTCATGTGCCCAGACTAAACATACATTATTTCTAAGCAGCTGAACAATCTTATTATCTTCTTATTATTATTGCACCATACCCTTGTTTAACTGAAACGTAGAAGAATCAAGCAACTTGGTAGAGGTCACAGAGTTAGTACATGATAGAGCAAATTAGGACAATGCAGCATTTTTATATCATGTTTATACTTATTGTCCCTTCTAGAGCATCTCTGGGATTGTCACCTCAGCACAACCCTTGGCAGTAAGAGGCATAATGGTTCCTGGTTTCTCAACTTCTGAAAACTCTAACTCTTGAAAATTTAAGGTCAGGCTGAAGTAAGGGTTGGGATTTGATTAGGTTAGAGCAGTGATCGGCAAACTGCAGCTCATGAGCCACATGCGCTTTTTCCACAAAAATACTACGGGCTGGGTGGGAGAGTCTATTTTGAAGAAGTGGTGTTAGAAGAAGTTTAAGTAAAAAAAATCTGGCTCTCCAAAGAAGTTTCAATCATTGTACTATCAATATTTGGCTCTGTTGACTAATGAGTTTGCCAACCACTGCTTCAGAGGGCTCTTGTGACTTGGCCCAGAGCAAGGTTTGGTTTTGTCATTCTGGGCCACTAGAATGGCTCAACCTAGGTTTCCCAGACTCACATAGTCTGCAGAGACTGGATTCTTATTAGGGACCATCTTAAATTCTCTACAGCAAAGGAGATGATTCTACCACCTATCTCTTTCATGAGGGACATGGAAAACAGTCTTGCCTGGGTCTAAGGGAGTGATTAGATCATGATCCCAGGACTAAGAAGAAACAATTGAATCCAAGGTTTCATGGGATTTAGTGAGGCTTAACCACTGTGATTCTAGAATATTTCACCAAAGACAGAAAAACCCATCTAAGGCCAAAGATCTGGTTCCATCAATGAACCAGCAAGCCCAGAAAGATCTGGAGACATAAGCAGTACCATAGTGGGTATAATTTGGCAGATGTGGTTTTGGTAGGTTCATTGTTTTAGACAAGAATATTTCCTCAGTGCAAAGGAATTTCTAGGGAATATTACCTGGCTTTCATGCTTACACCATGACCTACCACTGAAGAGAATGTCTGACATTTGGGGACAGGTGACTTCTGACAACCCTAAAGACATTTCATGTGTCTCAGGGTTTTCACAGGGCCCATTTTAGGGAGAATGGTTTAGTAGAAGACTGGAGGCCAAGAGAACCTGCTGTTTCAGGCTACTGTCCTCAATCTTGGAAGTAATTGAAAGGCTAGGAATAACTTGTTGGTTTACTGGGTCTGATCTTTTATGCCAAGTCACCATAGCACTGTTCAAATTTAGTGTATCTTCCTCTAGTATCAAGTTTGTTTTAGAGAATCATTTTGTAGCCCATTGACTACCAACAAACATCAGGCTTATCTGTGCATCCTTGCTCATTAATTATGGAATGAGTCTTGAGGTAGTGGGCTGGAGGGGTGGAGGAGTAGAGCCTTGACTTACTGAGGTGTTCTGTGCTGTTCATGAATAGACCAGTTCTGAACTCATGGTTGCTGAGTAGGAGGCCTGGAAGCAGTTATCAGATCCCCATACATAAAAGACATTGAAATTAAGGAGCAAAATATCCTTATAGGACAGGGGCATTTGTAGCTAACTCCCTAAGCAAGAAATCTGTTATGATAAACCAAGTCCATAGTAAGAATTATGCTATACTCAATTATGGTGACTAGATTTCATCTCAAGTTCCTGCTTTGATCAATTAGTAATGTCTGCTTGAAGCACTGTGTTGAGAAGCGTTCTGAGGCTCTGTATCAGCTCAGTTAGAAAGGATGTTACACTTGATTAATAATGTCTACTATGAGAATGAGGTAAGAGCAGAGTGGTAGTACATTGCCACATATTTGTCATTTCTGATTAAGCTTTGAATCTATAACTGCAGGACTCTGTGGGCAGTAGTGATTCCAAAGATTGGGCAAAACAAACCCAACTAATATGAGTAAAGTAAGCCAAGCAACCCACTAGCTGTTTCAAACCATTTTCATATTTTCCAAGTTCATAAAGTCATGAGAATCCTCTGCTCAAAAGATAACTTCTTTAGCTTTTCTGAAAGGAAGGAAGATATTTGACATGAGTTCCTCTGCTTTCCTGCCTCCATTACTCAATGTCTCTTATCTTCCCCCATCTTTTTGTGTGTGTGTGTGTTTTTTTTATATGACAGAGGATAAAGTATTGCCCCTCCCCTTCAGAGTTGACATCTCATTCTTTTTTCCAGGCTCATTACTCATAACTTAAAAGAAAAGAGCTGACATAGAGAAATAAGATTTGATTGGGAAATGCATTTTCAGTCTCAGAGGCCTCTCCCACCCACACCATCCTGCCCTCCCTAGAGTCTTTAACTTATCAGTGGTCATGATTTTCACAAATTACTATTTTTCTTTGTTTCAAATTAATTTTTCTCTGTCATCAAGCAATCAGATTGCAGTTCCAATTCTAACTAATTGTGCATGGAATTTGCATGATTTTGTAAAATAAAGACAAAGAAAAATGGAAATTTAGCTTCTTGGTTCTCACCACTTGCTGAGCATGTATCACATTGGCTTAATTTTGTTTGATTACATGGATTGAGGTTCATGATCAAGTATAAAGAAATTGAGTATAATGTTGTCATCCTGAAGTTTATATGAAATATAATTTATATCTTTTATTAAAATTGTGTTCTGATTTATTTGAAGTGCTAAGATCTATACTAAGAAAAGAGATCTTGAATATTATATTTCCAGTTTATTTGAAGTTGAGATTTTGGACTGCAGTTATATTTTCTGACATACTCTCTCCCTAAATTGATCTAATTCAAAAAAACACTTATTAAAATTTAAGTAGCTAATCCCTGTACTGTCTTGTGAGTGTTCAAAAGCAACCCACCAGTCTCATTAGCAACTTACCACCTTAGTATTGAATAAAAGGTTTTGAATTCAAGAGATGAATTTTATAAGTGTTGGCTTATAACATATATCATCATATATATACCATATATCATCAGTGTAAACAAATTCTTTGTCATATATGTACATATCAATTTTTATACTGTGTTATTCAATTAACAAGTTGTTTTTTATCATAAATCTTCACAAAAAAGGAAGTATCAGTTTCAATATCTATAATACTCCTATTTGAAGGAATGTGACTTTCTGATAAAAAACAAAAACAAAAGTGTACTTGTTGCATATTTCTATTTTTAAATTTAATAAATATTTATTGTTCAGATTATTGCAATTGTTCTTCTTTTTTCCCGCATAGCTCCCTTCAACCCAATTCCCACCCCACCCTCTGCCCTTACCCCTCCCACTATCCTCATCCATAGGTATACGGTTTTTGTCCTGTCTGTTCCCCCACCCTCCATTCTCCTTTCCCCCCAAGAATTGTCAGTCCACTTCCTTTTTATGCACCTGATTCTGTTATATTCACATTTATTCTGTTCATCAGATGTTTTATTCACTTGATTTTTAGATTCACTTGTTGATATGTATGTATTTGTTGTTCTTAATTTTTATATTTACCTTTTTCTTCTTCCTCTTCTTAAAGGATACCTTTCAACACTTCATATAATACTGGTTTGGTGTTGATGAACTCCTTTATTTTTTTCTTATCTGTGAAGATCTTTATCTGCCCTTCAATTATGAATGATAGCTTTGCTGAGTAGAGTAATCTTGGTTGTATGTTCTTGCTATTCATCACTTTGAATATTTCTTGCCATTTCCATCTGGCTTGCATAGTTTCTATTGAGAAATCAGCTAACAATCATATGGGTGTTCCCTTGTAGGTTATTCACTGTTTTTCTCTTGCTGTTTTTAATATTCTCTCTTTGTCATTTGCTCTTGGCATTTTAATTACGATGTGTCTTGGTGTGGTCCTCTTTGGATTCCTTTTATTTGGGGTTCTGTGTGTTTCCTGGACTTGTAAGTCTATTTCTTTCACCAGGTGGGGTAAGTTTTCAGTCATTATTTCTTCAAATAGGTTTTCAGTATCTTGCTCTCTCTCTCTTCTTCTGGCATCCCAATAATTCTGATGTTGGTACACTTGAAATGGTCCCAGGGACTCCTTACACTATCTTCATATTTTTGGATTCTTTTTTCTATTTGCTTTTCCAGTGGAGTATTTTTTGCTTCTTTGTATTTTAAATATTTGACTTGATTCTTGTGATCCTCTAGTCTGCTCTTAGGTCTCTGTATAATATTTTTTATTTCAGTCAGTGTATGCTTAATTTCTAGTTGGTCCTTTTTCATTTCCTCTTTGGTCTCGCTAAATTTATTCATCTTTTCTAGGAAATTTTTGAAAAACCTTATAACTGTGGTTTTATACTCTATATCCAGTTGTTTGCTTTCCTCCATTTCTTTTGTTAGTGATTTGTTTATTTGTTTCTGCATTTTGGCTGCTTCCCTGAGTTGATAGACTGGCTTTGTGTGGTATGTATCCTACAGGGCTACATAGCAGAGGCTCAGCCTTCCCAGTTACCTGAGGTGGAGAATCTTGGTGAACCTCTTTGTGGACTGTGTGCACAGTCTTGTTGTAGTTAAGCCTTGATAGTTGTTGGTATCACTGGGAAAAAATTGATCTCCAGGCCAATTGGCTATGAGGATCTGCTGTGTCTATGCAGGGAGAACTTCTGTGCTGGAGACACCCTTATGAGACAAGATCTGCAAAAGTCTCTGTGTTCAGCTTGGATGGGGCAGAGTTTCAGGGCAGAATAGACAGCATTGGTTTCCTGTAAACCCTACCCTAATAGGCCCCTGTGTCTCAGTGTCCTGTGGTAATTGTTGCAAGCACCTCTGAGAGAAAGCTGCCCTCGAGTTCTGCCAGCTGACAGACAGTCCGATTTCTCCCTGAACAAGTCTGAGTCTCCAGAGTCTCACCCAGAACTGGAGTTCAGTGCAGTTGGGAACTTTTGTCTCCCTCCAGCTTGAGCAAGCCAGCCATGTACTGAGTTTCTGGCCCTCTTGGCACAAGCTCCTCAGTACCTCTGCCTTCCACCATTTCTCTGTGTCTCAGTGTGCTTTTCTCTTTCCTGATATTCCAGTTGCATCCTATATGAGTCTGGGATTCCAGAGTCTCATTCTAACTGGAGTTCAGTGCAGTTGGGAGCTTTTGCTTCCCTCCTGTTTGAGAATGCCAGACACATACTCAGCTATCAGTCCTCCCTGCATGCAACTCAGTACTTCTGCCTCCTGCAGCTCCTCTGAGTCTCAGTATACTTTTCTCTTTCCTTCTAATTGTATAATTTCCACTCAGACAGCCTTCCTGTGGTTCTAGATGATGTCCAATTTATCTTTTAGCTGTACTTTTGAAATTGTTGTGCGAGGCAGCAGTTTAGTTGTTTACCTATGCTACCATTTTGGTTTCTCTTTTGTTGCATATTTCTTTAAGACAAAGAAAAAAAGAAAGTAGTTCTGTTTGTTGGTTTCTTTAAAGATGCATAGAAAGATGGACAGCAAGAAAGAATAGAGCCAAAAATTACTTTCTTTTTCCAGAAAGGAGGGAAAAATTAAAAAAAGTCTTTTGCAAGAGAAAGGCACTCTAAGGTATGGTTTGTGACAAAATTTTAATGAAAAGCATGATTCTTTATTAAAATCTAATAAATAATAGGCCAGAAAAAGAGGACTTAGCCATTTTAATTTTAAATGAGATGGTGAAATGCAGATAAAGTGGGCCTCTGATTCAAGAATTTATTGGGTTTACTGGCCATTTTTAGGATAGCTTTGACCTTTCCACAAACTGTGAAGAGTCCCTATCTCCCATAAAGTTGTGCCCTTACAAACAGAGCTGTATTCATTCTTTAATAAAGTTACAAAAGAGAAAAAGAAAGTGTTCTGACCCATTAGATGTACAATTGTAGTGTCTGTAACACCGGATTCTCTTTAAAAAATAGCTTTAAAGGCTAGAACCTAGGGAGTTCTGGGGCCAGCATCCTCCTTTGATTTCTAAAGGAACAGTTGATACTTCTTGTTTGCCAAATTGCAAATTAGGAGACTGGAAAAGTATTTGATGTTAGCTTGCTAAAATCTCTTACCAGACTATCTCTTACCAGCCAATAAACAGAACTACTATCTACTGTGTATCTGGTACTAGAAACAGCCCTTAGTCTCAGGATTTATGGGAGTGAGTGTTCACTTAGAATACATAATACCTATTTATTTGTTGTTTTTTAATTTGATGGCTTACCCATTTGGTTTCTAATTTTCAGAGGACAAGATGTACAAATGCTTAAGTTCTTAAGAGTTCTAATGCAGTGTGTGTGTGTGTGTGTGTGTGTGTGTGTTGTTGTTGTTGTTGTTGTTGTTGTTGATGCATGATTTAACTTAAGAATTGATTGGCACTGAAACTGGTTTAGCTCAGTGGATAGAGCATCAACCTGTGGACTGAAAGGTCCCAGGTTCGATTCTGGTCAGGGGCACATCCCCAGTAGGGGATGTGCAAGAGGCAGATGATCAATGTTTCTCTCTCATCAATATTTCCAATTCTCTATCTCTCTCCCTTCCTCTCTGTAAAAAAACAATAAAATAAAATAAAAATAATTGATTGGCTTATCATGATGATACTGATGTCTAAAAACAAGATTTCCAAATTAAAAATCAGTATTTAGGGCAGTTTATAAACTATTCTTCTTAATCTCTTTGGTCTGAATTTGGTTTGGTTTAAATGCTAAACCTGGACCTCTGTGGATATAAAATGGAACTTGAAGAGAGGTGTATCCAAAAGCTACATGTGCTGGATCTACTCATAAGTCTTTGGAGAAACTAATTGTGGTAAAATGGGGGTGGGGAGGAGACAGGGGGAACTAGGGTTTGTGCTCAGGTGGGTGATCTTGAACACTACAAAAATATCATTGGGGCTTCAGTTTTCTAAGCTATAAAATGGAGGTTAACTTATACATATATAATAGTTATAATTACCATCAGCTTTATTTCTTTCTTCTTCATCATACTTACTACCCCAGGGCCTACATACCTAGTGCCCTCCAAACACATGAATTTTATCTTGGATTTTGATGCAGGTGCTATTAGGTATGCATTTATGGTACTTTCAAGGTGAAAGGTATTTTCTTTTTTAGACTTGTGTGGCCCAAAAGCCATTTCTGAAGGACATATGTGAATCCCACCTTCCCACCTGCCTCGTGGGTTCCCTTTTCCCCCACTACTGCCCTGAAATGTCACCATTAAGAGTTTGTTACTTTTTTTGTCTGGAATATTTCCTAACTCTGAGACTGCTAGCTGCTGTGATCATGCTTTCTCTTCAAGCTTGTTAGTGCTTGAGCTGAGTCTGGAGTGGCTCAAGAGCTGCAACTAGACCCTGGGATCACTGAAAGAAGGAGGTAGAGAAACAGGGAGTAGTCTGGGATCAGTGTAACCAGGGATCTGGGAAACAGAAAGACACAATCCTTTATTTCACAGATTTACCCAGAAATTGCATGATGTGGTTAATAGCAGAAATGTTTTAAAGTTGTTTTTCTAGAAAGAAAATACATTTCTTATGCTTCAAATTAAATATGATTTCAATTGGTTTTTTGGTAATTCCTGTGAAGTTTTTATTGATTAAATCTCTCACTGTTTTTATATAGTACTGCAACTGAAAATCTGGGCTCATGTTTACTTGTACAAATTAGTACAAAGCTTAAGGAGAAAGAGCAAAGAGTTGCTTACTTACAGTGTAACCTAGTGCTTACCTTGAGCTTTATTTCATGTGGCGGGTGGTGACAAACTACTGCTTATGATGACTCTTGTAGTTTAATCTCACCACTCAATGACAACTGCTACTGACAAACAGAAAGTTGATAATATTCTAAAACAAACAAACAAAAAAAAAACAGTATAATTCAGGTATGAGATAATAAAAATGGCCTCTTAAACATGTCACATAAATTAGACCTCTAAGGAAGGACCAGGTTACAAATGGCAAAGATAAATGGAATTGAGTTTTTCCCCCTAGGATTTCATTGTTGTTTTTAATTGTCAGAGTAAATTAATACTCTTGGAAACAGAACTATTACCATGCCAAGTTGTGCTGTTGTTTTAAAGTAGCTAGAACTGTTAGTGCTAATTGAAAAACTATCTGGGAAAGTTAATTAAGGATGACGGTAGTTAGCTGTGACTGAGGACATAACTAGGTTAATTGTAGATTATGGGTCAGATAAAGGGCTGGGCTTTTCTACCTCTCAAGTGTTAGCTAAGTTCATGTGTTAGTTGTTCTAAATTGTAAAAATTTAAGACAATTTTTAGAAGGCAAGGTTAATGTCACACTTACTTTGGGGGCATTTGGAAGTATTTGTGTTTGGGCAGATGGCATGCTCTGTCCTAAGGCATAATAAATCTGCAGTGAAATTAGCTGAGGCCCACCCATGCATACACATTTACATACTGTGTCTCAGACTTCAGCTAATCACATGCCACCTTCACTGTTTTACTGCCAGTATTGTTACTTAATTAATATTTTTCTCTAAGCTAATTAAATTATTTGTTTTACCTGTCTTTGACATAGCAATAATACCCATAAATTCAGAGGTTTGATGTTATATTTTTATTTTATGCATTCACAATAATTCTTGCAATTTTTTAAAACTATAATTTTCTTAAAACTTATCTATTATGTGCCAATTGAAAATGCCCCATATTTTGAGATATGCTTTTATGATCTATATGTGTACCATTCATTTTCATAATTGGATAGTTTGTTCTATTTTTTATATACTTGCAGAATCATTGATTTCCTCTCTTTTGTTGAATTTAGAAATGCATTTGTGTATATGAAACATTGAAAAGACATTTCATATAAATACTTCTTGGTCTAATCTGAAATTATACTAGAAATTCTAACTAGAGTAGGTAGTTTTGGGGACACTGTGTGGCAAGAGGCTTCCTGTAGAAGAGCAGAGATAGGCAGAACTGGGAGCAGGAGGAACTTGCCAGCCCAGGTCTATTCCAGGCAGTCACCGGTGCTAAAATAGCAGCTCTGATCAATGGGCAGTGGGTACTGGTTACTGCTCCTGAGAACTCTGAGGCTGTACTAGTATTTCAGGGAGGTACACAGACTCTGACAGTAGCATCTGCTCTAGCCTGGAGAGAGGCAAGGTAGTAAACATGCCAAGGAGTTTTTCTTCCTCTACTGGGAGCAGGACCATTGAGAGCACTCTTCCAACTATGATTTTACATTAAAATGGAATTGTTTTCCTGTTGTCATTGGACCACTGGATGTGCCATCTACTTGACATCTCCATCTTTTTCTATTTGTGTGCAGTTTTATTGTAAATTGTACCTAATTATCATCATTATAATTATTTTAATTGATTCTTTCTTTGCTTTTTTTCAGATCATACTCTCACATTCTGATATTTACTCTTGTCTGCCACTCATATGTTCATGGTTCATCCAGCCTTTAAGTTGAAGTCTACACAGTGGGGGCTTTGAAAGTAGGCTTCTGTAGGTTCTCTCTTATTGAATCTGAAATTGGACCCTGTCACTTACTTTCACATTTTGCTAAAGGCTGAATGTGTCATTTTTTTCTATTTCTAAATTCCCAGCAGTCCAGAGATGCAAAGAATACAAAGGGTTTATGTGACCCTAGCTGGCTTGGCTCAGTGGATAGAGAGAGCATCAGCCTTTGGATTGAAAGTTCCTGGGTTTGATTCTTCTCAAGGAAGGGCACATTCCTGGGTTGTGGGCTAAATCCCCATTAGGGAGCATGCAGGAGGAAGCTGATCAATGATTCTCTCTCATCATTGATATTTCTATCTCTTTCCCTCTCCTTTCTCTCTGAAATAAATAAAAATATATTAAAAAATGAAACCCGAAAGATTTATCTCTTTTAAATATATGTTTTTTTTTTCCATAAACATGATGTCAGGAATATACAATAAATATTGGCTCTCTGGATATCTTCCAGAGAGTCCAGATTCTGAGGCACACAAATAAGGAGGAGGTAGGGGAGATTTTTGTTGTTATTTTTTTGTCTTCTGACAATTGTTTGCTTCCAGAGGTGGATGAGAAGACCATAAAATTAAACTGGCAGATTTGGCTCTCATATAAAAATGGGAAACCAAGATGTGCGGTTTTTATACAAGTCCTGGAACTCTCATCCAGGCTGAGGTTCATACGAGGACCACAATTGTTTTCTTTGGCACCGCATCCACCATTAGAGCTTTTGCAAAACCTGATCCTTCTCCTGCAAGTTCCTATGTCCAGACTATATTCCCCAAGCATCCCAAACCAGCATGCCAATGACTCCCAGTCAAAACTCTCAAACTTTGCCTGGTAGACTATTTCTTTGAAATTTCTCATCCTCATTTTGAACAGTGGCACTTCTCAAATTGGAACCTGAATCCGTCATCTCTAGGGCTTGTGAAAACACAGATTGCTGGGCCCCACCCTCAGATTTCAGAATGGGTATGCCTGGGGTGGAACCTGAAATTTTGCATTGCTAACAATTTTCCAGGCTGCTGAAGCCACTAGCCTGGGGACTACATTTAAGCACCCTTGCACAATATTTCTTTTTGCCCTCATTTTACACCTTACTTAACTGAGGCTGAATTTATGCAGGTGTTGGTCCAGTTTTTCTCAAACTGATCTTTGTTTATCCAAACAGTTGCAATGTGTGCAAAACTCTAGAGGTAGAAAGTATAGGAGAGTCAGCAATGATGATTCCTCTGATGCTCCTCAATTGTTTCCACCATTCCTGTCCACACCCTTCTGTCCCAGTGTTCTCTCCCACTTCCTCATTTCCTCTCCTCCCTTTAGTCTCACAATATGCTCAAATGAACAAATAGACCTAGCTTGCACACAGCAAAGAATAAAATAGCATTGAATTGAGGTGTCATAGAAATATACAGCTGCAGGAGCCTCATTCATGGAACAACTCCCCAGATATAAACCTCTGGTATATAACAGGCCCCAACTCTGGAAAATGCATGTGAAATGATTGAGGTAGCCGTAGGCCTAGACCAGCCCAGACACTGCCTCCAACCCTACCTTCAGTAAGGACTCAGAACATACTCATTGGATTACTCATAGGAAGTTTTCCTGGTTCCACCCAGGGGAGTGCCTCCTGTCAGAATTTTCTTCCAAAGAGATTAAAAGAAAGGGAATACCAGAAGGGAGTAGAAACTAAGAGTCAACTTTGCTCACAATTCCTGATTCAGTGATTCTTGATTTCGTTTTAATAGGCCATCCCACCCAGCCAGTCTGACTCAGCGGTTGAGGGTCATCCTGTGAACCAGGAGGTCACAGTTTGACTCCCACCCAGTCAGGGCACATGCCCTGGTTAAGGGCTCAGTCCCCAGTAGGGGTGTGCAGGAAGCAGCTGATCATTCTTCTCATCATTGATGTTTCTGTCTCCTTCCCTCTCCCACTCTGAAATCAATAAAATATATATTTAAACATAAATAAATAAATACCAGTGGGCCATCCCAATTTACACATCAATAAGTCTAATCCCTCTGTAGCTCCAAAGTCCTCTCCCACATTATATCCTTGCCCAGAAACTGTCTTCCTACTCAGTCAGATCTTACCCTACATTACTTAGCCCATGTTGAAATGCCTGTCTTAGAATGTACCACTCCCATGAATCCTTTATTAATCACTGGGAAAGTGGCACTTTCCCTCGCCCCCCAGTAGAAGTTCCCTATACCATCTTGCTCACAGACTTCCAGGAGGAGGTTTGTGGTCCCCGTCTTTTTATTAAATTTAATGGCTTAATGTTTGGGGTTAAATTCTCTTGCCTCGTCAGCTTATATAGCATGTCTGTGCCTTGGAATATGACAAAGAGAATTTTTTTAAAAAATGTTTTTCCAATATGGAGGATCAATATGCTGTAATCCATCTGCCACAGTGTGTGCTGTTTTCAAAAATTCTGTCACTAGAAAGGTCAATTCTTAGCCTGGCTCCCCTGCAAAACTTCCAAAGTCTTCTCATCTCTCTTTTTGCTGGAGAATCCAAGGGAAAACAGGCTTCTGGTTTCTCATTTCTAGAGGTAGGATTCTACCTAAAATCTAGAAAGGCATCTTATAGCAGAGTTTTCTGTCATTTAGAGAAGTCATCTTCTGTGATACCACCCACATATTATTTACTGACTTGTTCTCATCAATACAGATTGAAGATTAGAAACTAAAAACGCTAATGAAAGTGAACACTTAATAAAATAAAATACTAATATATATATATATATATATATATATATATATATATATATATATCCACTCACATTTCTTCCTGCTTGATTCCTTTTCTGAGATGGAACAATGCTAGTCTTACTAAAAACTGCCATGTTTTATTCCACATTAATAATGCCTGGTCCCTTTATGTGCTAAGGTTGAATTAAGCACTCAGTGAACACAGAATATGCCATTTGTGGCTTTATAACTACAGAACCAGCTCAAAACGGTCCTAATAAGATACTGAGTTGCTTCTCAGAGACAAAGGATCAAACCACAGGCCATGCAGTGGAAGCATGCACAGATAATAAAACTCTGACCTTCAGTTGCACAGGAACCAAAGTCTCAACCTCACTTGCATGGAACCAAAGGCCCAGGACAGAAACTGAACCTGGAACACCAGAACCATTTATAGAGCTAAGGGTTCCTTGTATGGGAAGATCCATTTTTCCTTTCAGTAAATGGCCAAGTTTCAAGGCTCTCCAGTTCCCCCAACACCTTAAAAACTAGCCCTGAACCCTGCATCTGGGAGGAGGAAGTGGCTCCTGTCTCTTGTGAGCTGATTCAGCATTAAATAAACTGCACTTTTCTCAAAAGCCATAGTTTTGACTTCTATGTTCATAGAATAGCAGATTCTTGTTCAAGAATAGGTTTCACCAAGATGTAGAATATTCTGCATTCATTATATACTGAGAACTCTGTGCTGGGATAATGTATGTGTAGGGATAAATATAACCTTTCAAAAATATAATTGCTTTAGCTGATTTTAAGTAAAGATAAGATTTTTATATGTTCTGCTGAATTATTAACATAGATGCTGAGAATATTTGCAGTGTAACAGCCCCTAAAAACAACTTAGTCCAAAAATCTCATCTTGGAGATTGGAGAAAATGAAAACCAAGAGATATTTTGAGGAATTATAGAATGTGTCCAATGAATTTGATCAAAGTCAAAGCTGAAATTCAGGGATTATATCCAGCAAAGAACAATTTCTCACACCATAATGTTCTTTAAATAATAAACAAATAATATACGGACATGAGGAGACAATTGTTTGTATAATTATACAGAAATCTAAGTTATTGTTTTTAAATGATTTAAATACATGTATTTTCATATTTTTTATGTTTTATTTTGAATTTTAGATTTATAGGAAATTTTCAAAAAGAATTCCAAAATTTATGTTTTTCTCACCTACCTTCACTAATGTTAGTATCTTAGAAAAGTATATGACAATTATAATGAACAATAAATTAACATTAATATATCATTAAGTAAATTTGAGACTCTATTTGAATTTTGTGAATTTTTTTTTACTAACTTTTCTTTTTGTTCCAGGATAAGACCCAGAATCTTAAACTGTATTTCGTTGTTATTTCTTACTAGTCTTCTCTATGTGTAAGCATTCATTAGTCTTTTATGATTTTGATCTTCTGAAGAATACTGGTCAGCTATTTTGTACAGTGTCTCTCTGTTTGGCTTTGTGTGATGCTTTCTTATAGTTGGAGTAAGATCTGCAATGAGTGCACTCTGTGTAATTGATATTATGTCTTAATATAATGAGCAGTAATTTTTTTCTTTCTTTCTTAGTAGTACATGAAATAATGATGCATTTTCTGATCCATGGTGTTATAGCCTGTATGTGTGCGTGTATAGTGTATCAGTATCATTTTCAATGCATTAAAAATTTGTTCCCTTTGTTTTTAGTTCAAAAGTTTGCTTTTAGTGTCATATTCCTTTGACCTATGGGTTGAATAATTTTTAAGTAAAAGCCTAGTAAAGGGTAGAAGAAGATAAATACTACAGATGGAGAGTGTTTAAGTAATTAAGAAAATATCGTGGTTAAAATCACATACAGGGGCAAGGGTGTGTGGGGGGGCACAGAATAAAATCCTAAATAACTTTTTGTTCCATATGACAAATATAAGTAGTTATTTACAGTCTTTATTTATAGGATATTATGAGATTTCAAGAAGTTCAGAAATACTGTTTGATTAACTGAAACTGCATGCTACAGAAGGAAAAACAGATTCATGGAATACCAAGCAAACAAATATCTGTAAAATGATTTCCCTCTTTCTCTCTTTCTCCTATTTCCCTTCCTTACTCTCTTCTTTTTTTGTTAATCCTCACCTGAGGATATTTTACCATTGATTTTTAGAGAGAGTGGAGGTAGTGGGGGAGACAGAGAGAGAGAAACATCCATCAATGTAAGAGAGACATATCAATTGATTACCTCCCTCATGGCCCAGGGCTGTGGATTGAGAATGTAATCTAAGTACGTGCCCTTGATCAGAATTGAACCCAATGCTCTATCCACTGAACAAAACAGGCAAGGGTCTTTCCTCTCTTCTTTCCCTTGTATTTCTTTGTTTTTATTTTGTTTTACTTCTACCTCTTCTTTCTCCATATTTTCTTCCTTCCTGTATTCTCCTCTCACTTTAGTCACCAGTTCTTTTCCTCCTTCTTACTTACTTTTTATTTCTTCCTATATCATCACCAATAAGGGAATATTCCATAATATAATGTCTAACTAAAGCCTGGGAGAGGAAACTCTAAGAAAACTCAAGGAGTTTCATTACCCACATCATGTAACATCTTATGTGGTTGGAGAATATACTGTGGAAAAAGCATGTTAGAAGTTGATAGCATGCTGGTCCAATGTCTTTTCTGTCAACTAGGACATACGCTCAGAACACAGTACAATGGGCTTTCAGTCTTTTAGTAAATGAGGCTTGGGTGAGCAGGTAGAGAATATAGTGCAGTACTAGATCAGCATTCAAGTTTCTAAAATAAATGTCAGATTAGAAAATCTGAGTGCATGCTTGGGCTGAGTTTCTGCAGTCTTTTCTGCACCTGTCAGAAGTGTTCTGCTCTATTCTTCCCTCCTGCCTCCTCCCAGTATTCTATTACTCAGGGGAAGGAAACTTGGGAAAGTGAAATGACTCGTTACTCTATTAGGCAATGAGACACTTGGGTTTTGACTCAGGCTGCTCAGATTGCCACAGTCCTGGCTTCCATGGTAACCTGAAGGCACAGGAAATCTGAGATTTAAAGTTGTGAATTCAGTTTTGACATGAAAAATGCCACTTGTGTTGTGCTGAAACAGGCATGCTGATTATGTAACAGCTTCCAACACATTCCCTGCCGGTGGTGGGTTTTGATTGGCATTTTATAGGAGTATTACTCTTAAAAACAACACTTAAAATGCCATGACAAACTCAAGATGGAAATATGAACACATGATTCTTTCCTTACTGAACTAGAAAATGGCTTTCTAGAATTCTTCCTGGAGGAAGGTGGGGAAAACAAAGATATTTACATAGATTATAATGATACATCTCTTTTTGTTCCCAAAAGAAGATCCTCAGACCTTAGAGCAATTTGATATCACCTAGATTTAAGAACATTTCTCTGAACTTCTTATAACTTGCAAACAAATGCTGACTTTTGAAGTAGAAAATGAATTGTATAGATGGTTTTATAAATGTCTTTACAACGGTGAATTAGAGTGTTAACATAAGAAAACATTCAAACCTGTAAAGAATTTTTGTGAGTTTATTTGAGGTAAACTATCAACAATTACTAGGAAGCAGAATCTCAGTGTATTGAGATAATGCTCTAGATAATGGCAGGTTTTCACCTATTTTTTATAAATTACCATCAAAGGGAGGAGACATAAGTGGGTTACATGAAATCCATTGGTCATAGATTAGGGAGATGGGAGAAAGCAAAATGGGAAAACCTCTGGGATTGGATAAAAAGTAAAATGATCAACACATGCTACTTTTACTTAGGTGGGGTCAGAATAGTTAAGTCCACAATGTAGGAATCTGTGGCCTGTGCCCTGAGGACCTATAAAAGGGAATTAAAAGTTACCCTGACACTCCAAAGGTATATTATCATAGAAGCCAAAAGGATAGCAAGCTTAATTAAGGTCAAAGTTGATCTTTATGCACCATAGACTGCTTTTTAATTTAAATTAAAAAAATAATAATTTTAAAACATCCTTTGTAGTTACTATAGGTCTCTGAGTTTGCAAGGACATGGAAGCCTTCCCTGAGTTAGTCAGGTTAGCATGTGGCCCTTTTTGTCCACAAGAGTTTATTTGGTAACTCCTTGGCAGAGGGAATTTGTCATATTAACCATATAGAGATAGAAATGCAGCAGAAATTCAGCTCCCATGAATGAACTTACAGTGTTTTTTTCTTCTACATATAATAAAATTTCAAAGTGGAGTGGAGCTTCAAAACTGTCAATGAACTATAAATGGCATGTCACATTTGTTTTTATTGAATTACTAGAGGCCCAGTGCATGAATTTGTGCAAGGGTGGGGTCCAGCTGGCCTGGCCCTAATAGGGGCAGATCAGGTCTGGGCCTGTTGGGGGGATGGTGGGAGCTTGGCCAGTTGTCCCCTCCCCCCAAATTGGGGCCCTATCTGGACTGGACCAACGGGAGGAAGGGGCTGCAGGCTATTGGCCAGAGGGCTCCACCCCTGATTGGGGGAGGAGCCGAAAGAGGTTGGACAGCTGGACCCAACCCCTTATCTGGCCAGTTCACTGACCCCAGTGGGTATCATAATGACTGGTCATTCTGGTCCTTACACTGTTTTAGTTGCTGGCTTCAGAGATTGTCTCTCTCTGAATACTTCTTCAAAATAGTAAACACTCTTGTTATGGAATTAGCATGAAAAAGGTAACAGTTAAGCACTGGGAAATGTCAGAAGAGACTTTTAAATATATTTTATTGATTTTTTTTTTTTTTTTACAGAGAGGAAGGGAGAGAATAGAAAGTTAGAAATATCAATGAGAGAGAGACATCGATCAGCTGCCTTTTCCATACCCCCCTATTGGGGATGTGCCCGCAACCTAGGTACATGCCCTTGACCTGAATCGAACCTGGGACCTTTTAGTCTACAGGCCGACGCTCTATCCACTGAGCCAAACCAGTTTCGGCTGGAGAGACTTTTAATTAAGTAGTGCTGCTGGCTCAGGGGATACGAAGATCCAAAGCCTGAACAAATGATACAATGAGATGGGCCCATATATATATTCTGGGTTTCTTTATTTTCTATTTCCTCACTACCAGGCTTTGGGGTGGGCTTTCACAGTCCTTCCTGAGTCAGATAGACTGGGGAAGTTAGAGCTTATTCTGGGTAGTGCCTCTAAGTAAGCTGATACATTCTTTGTTTATGGCCCTTTTTAAATTGGGAGTAATTAAGAAAATAGGTCTTGCAAGACAAGATTGTTAAGAAAGGGCAGTGACTTAATCATATGCTACCAAGAAAGTATACACTAGGAAACTGATTAACAGATTTAGGCTGCTAGTCTTTCTATATACTTTCTCACTCTGAATTAGAATTTTAATCTCTCCAATTTCTTTCTGATTTTATATAACTAATATATAAATTAGACTTCAGGCATGCCAGCAGGATCCTGGATTTTGAATGATAACTTTCTGCCTTATTATGTGAGAAATAGCAATAATGCACAACAATGGAATTAATACCATTTGTTGATTTATTGATTTCTTACTTTTTAAATCTTAACCCCAAGCATCTTGACTGCTATAAAGAGGTGAACTCATTCCAGGAGGTTTGGGGAGAATAGAAAGACAATGGAAAATTATCTGCGTGCAGTACAATAAAGAAAAGATAGTCTAGAAAATCCTTTTTTTTTTTTTTTCAAGTATGGGGGATAAGGAGTTAGAAATCACAGAATAGTTGAGACAGAAAAATCATTTTTCTGGAAGCACATGTTCAGTGTTGGCAAAACTTAAGTTGTTTTTGATAAACCTGTTTTCAAGTAGAAATTACTATAAATGGGCAGCAGATGTTTGCTTTTAAAGAGATGGCTGCTTTTGATTGGCCAGCAGGTTAAAAATGCACATGGTTATTGTTATGAGGCAGCTGGTGTCAATTTCAGATAATGACATTATACCCTCTTCTTTCTTGACCAGTCTGAGAGTAGCAACAATAAAGTTATATATTCAACATTCCTATAAATATGTTTGCTTATACTTTATACTTCTACTTCTATTTACATTTACATTTATATTTATTTATATACAGATGTTCCTTCACTTACAATGAAGTAATGTTCTGAAAAACCCCAGTGTCATTTGAAAATACTATTAATCGAAATGCATTTAATGCACCTAACCCACCGAACATCATAGCTTAGTCTAGCTACCTTAAATATGCTCAGAACACTGATATTAGCCTACAGCTGGTCAGTTTTTCTGAGTTTCATCTCAAGAGTAATCGCCTTCCTCCCCTTCTCACCAAAAGCAAGACACACAGATGGGCATTTTGTAGACATGGTGGGATGCAGAAACAGAAAACACAATATCCAAAATATGCTGTCAACATAGTGCACTGTAGAGTCTTGGTTGGTTACCTAATGATCACGTGCCTGCCGCAGGTTGTTCAGAACCAGGAAGCAGTATCATACCTCATAATCCATAGCTCAGGAAAAGATAAAAATTCAAAGTTTGAAGTATAGTTTTGATCAAATGTGCATGTTTTTCACACCATCAGAAAATCAAAATAAAAGTAATTTGAACCACCTTAATTAAGAGAGGGCTCCTTGTACACCAAGAACTTGATTACAGAGGGGTTAAATGTTCTCCAGTTTAAAAGTGTGCATAGCCAGAATTTAAGTCTCCTTTTGCTTCATCATTATAAAGTAACTTGAGGCATGACTATTGCTATTGGGTTTAGATACACTTTAACATTCATAACCTAGAGAGGAAATTATGAGGTTGAATAATATGACCTCCATTCTAATAATATGGATAGTCAATGGTGATAGAAGATATGTGTTGTTTTTTTATTTTTTTTATTCCTGAACTAGAGGCCCATTGCACAGAGATTCATGGAATAGGCTTTTGTTCCCCTGGCAGCTGGCACCAGTTTTCCTCCGGCACCGGCACCTGGGATCCAGGCCTTCATTCCAGCTGCAGCAGAGAAGCCAAGCTTCTTCAGTCTTCAGTTGTCTTCAATTTTTCGTCTTTAATCTTCAGTCTTCTCTTGGGCTGGAGCCTTCAGTCTTCCCTCCATGCCTGTGTATGCAAATTAAACCACCATCTTCGTTGTGTTGATTTGCATACTCACTCCTGATTGGATGGTTGGTATTGTGGAGATATAGTCAATTTGCATATTTCTCTTTAATTAGTATAGATATTAAGAATTTGAGAATACTCACTTGTTGATCCAGTGAAGTAAAATAAATGATTTTTAATTTATTTTATTTTTAAAAAACATTTATTGTTGAAAGTATTACATATGTCCCCTTTTTTCTTTCATTGACCCTTATAGCCCACCCCACCCACCATCCCAGACCTTCACCACCCTATTGTCTGTGTGCATGGACTATGCATATATGCATATAAGTTCTTTGGTTGATCTCTTCCCACCCATCTACCATCGCCTTCTCTCTGAGATTCCACAGTCTGTTCCATGCTTCTATGTCTTGGATCTATTTTGTTCAACAGTTTATTTTGTTCATCAGATTTCACATTTGATTGAGTCATATGATACTGGTTTTTGTCTAACTGGCTTATTTCGCTTAGCATAATACTCTCCAGGTCCTTCCATGCTGACTCAAAGGGTAATAGATCCTTCCTTTTTATAGTTACATAGTATTCCATAGTGTAAATGTATTCCAGCTTTTTTATCTACCCATCTACTAATGGGCATTGGACCATACTTCATTTAAACCAGTGGTTCTCAACCTTCCTAAGGCCGAGACCCTTGCATACAGTTCCTCATGTGGTGGTGACCCCCAACCATGAAATTTTGCTACTGTTATGCATCGTGATGTAAATATCTGCATTTTCCGATGGTCTTAGGTGACCCCTGTGAAAGGGCCGTTCGACCCCCAAAGGGGTCTCGATCCAGAGGTTGAGAACCGCTGATTTAAACATATGCAAGCATTCAGCTACTATGGTAAAATATACTGAAGTTCTCAGCCAAGTTCTTTCTTAATTTTTGTTTCAATATTAGATTGATACGTGTATTATACAACAATATTCAGTTCTGGTTGTTTATTAGCATCACCTGGGATGCTTATAAAAAATACAGATGTTCAACTACTAACCGAGGGGATTCTCTAATTTACTTGGGCTTGGATGATGTTCAGGCAATAGTGAATTGTAAAAGCTCCCAGAAGGATTCTAATAGGCCATCTGGACTGTGGTTCTCATATCTATTAGCTTGGGGCACTGCTACTCAAAGTTTAGCATGCATTAGAGTCACCGAAAGGGCTTGTTTATACATAGATTGATAGGTTTCATCCCCCAGAGATTCTTATTTAGCAAGTCTGGAGGAACCCCAAATTTGGGTTCGGATGAAACTGATGCTCCTGATTGGTGACTATAAGTTGAGAACCACTGGATTACATATTTATCGCCATTCCTGCCATGTGGCTAACCTGCTAGCCATCAACATTCTTTTGCTTTTTTAGATCTGCTACTTATATCTCTGACATCAAATTCTGTTTTGTTTTTCACTGTACTAAACTGTATTTGTCTTCTCACTTCCTCAGAGAGAGCTTTAGGATTGACTATGTATTACTTGACCTTTTTTCAAAATAAGTATTCAATGTGAGCCATGGAATGACTTTTGCTAGTAGATATGTGATGCCAAAGAGTGAAAATATGTCAAAAGAGGGGGATTTGGGAATGAAACCTAGATGTAAACAGAGATCACCTGAAAGCTATTCATTCAGCCAGAAAATCAGTTTATAAAATTATAACACATATTTCCAGTTTAAAAAAAAAAAAAACTCTGAAGGGAAAGAAAAGAATCTGGTCTGTAAATACCAAGATATTAATAGTGAGAATATCATATTAGAATGTTTGTGGTTAGTGATTTGATGGCCTTTTTTAAAAAATATATTTATACAGTATATATAATTTCAGAGAGAAATGGAGAGGGAAAGAGAGATTGAAACATCAATGATGAGAGAATCATTGATTGACTACCTCCTGTATCATCCACTCTTCTGGGGATTGAACCTGCAATTGGGCATGTGCCCTGGACCAGAATTGAATCTGGGACCCTTCAGTCCACAGGCCACTCACACAAACTGGCTAGTGCTGATGGCCTTCTTTTTTGATAGCTGTATGTTCTAATTATTTTTTCCCCTAACAAACTTTTGTAATAAAATTAAAATAATTTAAAAACTTAACATTGAAAAAACATGTATTAATCAGAGATTTCATGAAATTATCTTTACCTACAACCATGACAACTGTAACAGGAGTCTCAGAAAGAAAAGATATATTCCAAACACAGGAGCGTACAACCCTATTTAGCAGACAGGAACCCCATTTTATATTTTTACAAAATTTAGCATGAGGTTGAGTCTTTTGGTAGTAGTAAGAAACATATATAAAGACATTAATAATCACTGACTGTGGAGGGCCATTTTTAGGATGTTAGTGCCTTTGACATTTTTCTCCCTAAAGAAAACTTATAAAGACTTGGCTTGGTAAAAACTGCCTTTAACTTGAATCTTTTATTTTTGAAGTCTTAAACAGTTTATTTAAATTAGATTTAGCTGGAATAGATTCTGTGTTTGTTTGTTTTTTCCAACTTGGGTGGTAGGCTCTCCCAGAATGAAATCATTTTTTATTCATTGGAAGCATAGACATGTTTTAAGCATAATTGAATTATGGTTCAGTTAATAATCATTAACATTCATATTTCTAAAAGCCTATTTATAAACCAAATCTATTCTTTTGTTGACTTGTGATCCTTGTTCTTCTCCTATATTCATCTATCATCACTATCATCATCAATCATGTCATTATCAATGCCACACTATATAGCACATGTGGTTGTGAGATTCTGAAGTCAGCATGAAGCCATGTTAAGTCAAAATTAACCTTGAAAATTCATTAGGAGTTTCTGTATTTGATACCATCATTTCTCAATAAGCTCAGCAGAGACAGATTTTTTCAAATTCCAGTGTAAGGGAGGCTTTTTCTTCAGTTGAGCACCAGATAAAGTGATTGGGGTGAATTCATAGACATGTTGTATGAAAAAATGATGTCTAAACAGTCTTAGATCACTCTCAATATAGTATAAGGTGCTCACAATAATAATAATAATAAAAAAAACACTTGGTAAATAAGTACCACCAAAGTAGCTAGTTCTAATTCCCCAGCCCATGAAAAAAAAATGGCCATCCCAAGGTGACAGAACTGACAGGGCATCTGATTTTGCCACACATGGAACATTCTAAGGGGCAAGAAGCAGAAATGTCCAGGCAAGTAAAAAGCACTAAGCAGAATTGTCATAGTATCCCCTCTGCTGAACTTTACTGGTCAAAGCAATGAGAACCTACCTAGATTGAAAAGGGCAGAGGAATAGCCTTTTCCTCCTAAATGAGGTCACATTGAATGTGAGCTGGGAGATATTATTGCAACCATATTTGGAAAAAAAACAATCTGTAATACCCTCTCTTGCATGTTTTACTTGCCTTTCTAATGACTTTTACCTTTTCTCTCTTTTGTAAGCAGAGGGGTAAATTTTAACATCACTATTACACCTCCTAGTATATTTGGTGCCTTACATACTAAATATATTTTTATTCACATGGTATTAAAGGTCTAGTTAAAATGAATTTTTTTTGTTTAATGTTTTAATATATCCTCTAAGGAATTTGAGGTGAGTTAGTAATTGTGATTTCAAAATAATAGATAATATGCCCTTGAAATATTTTCTGGGATTCTACTCAATTTCAAGATATAGAGCAGAGCAGTTTGAATTCATTTAGTAGGCATGTTTACAATCTTCACTTTATTCCCTGTGCACATGAAGTGAATTGTGGAGGTGTAGATGCTTTACCAAGTTTGAATGGATTCACCTTGACACAGCTGATTATGGAGACATTACTACTCATTGTCATTCAGGTATGCCTCATTAAATAGTACACCATGTAGAACCTCAACAGTCAGAAACTTGCTGCTATCCTTTTATTCTTTGAAACAAGTTGATAGGGCAGCTACTGGAATAATTAAGCAATGATGTTTTGTACACTATTTGTAGTTACCTATGCGATTTTATTTGCATTTCTTTGTTATTTTTACCCCCATTATACAGTTGAAGAAATGAGACAGAAATTTATCCTAAATCATACAGTTATTTAAAGGCCATGGATTTCACTCAAGATTCTAAAGTTCCATTAAGTCACACTGACACACAAAACAAATATCCTCAGGATTAGCGAGAGTGCTTAAGAGGTCAGTATTTACTTTTTATGAAGTGACAGAAGAAGGGCTTTGCCTTGCTGTCTTTCTGTTTAGACAGTGATCACTTATTATGGAAATTTGGCTAGAAAAGAAATCAGAGAAGTTCCAAAGAGATTATTTGGGGACAGTGTGAATTAAGTCTGAGCCATTATTTGATGTCTCTACTTATATTTATTTTCCCAGCATTTATAATGCTCTTACAGTTTTGCTGTAAAAGAACATGCTCTTCTCCCCTATATAAAAAATAAATAAAATATATAATTCTGAAAAGCTATGAAACTTGCACAGGAATTTGAGAACATATTTTCACCAACAATAAGAGAAGTACAGAAAATACCATATATCATTGTGGCCCTTATGAATGGAACACAGTACCACATACCCTGGAAGTAACATATATGAAAAAGCACAGTTTTGCCCTCAAGGAACTCAATTTTAGTCAAGATAAAAGACAGATTTTAGTTACAATAGAACAATGAGATTGACAGTTACCTAGATAAGGTAAAATTACATAGAATGAGATTTCCAAAAAGGGTGAGTTCATCTGTAGCTACTCAGGAACCTTGGAAGCTTGCATTGGAGTTACTTTGTTTTGAAAGTTGGAGAAAATAGAGAAGCAATTGAATACGTGAAAAAAATTGGAAGTCATTATAGCAATATGAAATGTTAGGTTAAGCTAGATCAATAGGCAGTGGGAAAGGGTCTAGAGAAAGTTGAAGTAAAAAATTATTGGCTGTTGTGGATAAGAAAGTAGAGCATGGTGACATTTTGGGTCTGTGTGACTAGAAAGTTGGTGGTTCTTTCATGCATTTAGGAATATGATGATGGTGGAGACTACTCCACAGCAAAATATCTATGACCTAATCGAAGCAGTTAATTCAAGAAGGATTTACTTATACAGGAGTAATTTCCAAATATTTGAATATGAGAGTACAAAGGATAGTGCACTATCTGGGCCTTACTAATTTAAATGACCACTGAAACTAAATGGACAAAGAAAAAAAAAATTACCTGACCTAGAGAAGGAGAGAGTCAAATAGAAACAGCCATATTACAGTAGGTGACTTCCAATTGAGAATATTACACAAGACTACTTTCTAGGTAAGGAGCAAAGAGGATAACTACCTTGACTTTAACTTCCCTTCCTCCCTGAAATCTCTGTTGCAGAAGCCAGCTGCAAGCCCTAAGGACACTGTTGAGGCAGTCTATATCAGCAACTTCCTTGGGGAACAAAGCAGAGTGGAGAAGAGAAGACATTAGAATGATCTAGATGGGCAAAAAGATAGAGATGTGTTTCAGATTGTTTGAACTGAGAAAAAGAGTTTGTGCAAAAGTACACACAAGCGCGCGCGCGCGCGTGCGCACACACACACACACACACACACACACACACACACAATAATAGTGAAAGTCAAACCCTGGGAGAATGGGTTTATTTACAGCCTAGTTTCTTAACTTTGGTACTATTAACATTTTAGACCAGATGATTCTTTTTTGTTGGGGGATATCCTATGCATTGTAGGATGTTTATTTAGCAGCATCATTGAATTCTACACACTAGACACCAGTAGCACCTACCCCCAAAGTTCTAACAGTGAAAAATGTCTCCAGACATTGACAGATGTCCCCTGGTAGGGGGCAGGAAGTAAAACCACCCATAGTTGAGAACCACCAATAGACACTTAGTGAGAGCATTGTCCTCACAGCCTGACAAAAGAATGGTCAAAATGTGTGTAAATGCCATAAAATGTCTACATGGGGACGAGAGTCTGTTGAGTTGAGAGGCAGAAAGAAGTAGAATATATCCTATATAATAAAAGTGTAATATGCAAATTGACTGAATGGCCGAACAGCAGAATGACCATCCAGGACCATGTTATGACATCCACTGGTGCCAGGCCAGCCAAGGCGGGTGTAATGTGATTGGTCAGGGGCCCAGCCATGTCCCCATGATAGCCCTGCAGAGGGAGGCCCAGGTCACAGATCAGGAGAAAGCAGCAAGTGGATGAGGCCCTCCTCTGTAAGGGAAGCCCTGGTCCCAGATGCCAGAGGGAAGCTGGTGCCAGCAACCAGGGGAAGGAAGACCTACTTTTGTTCAAATTTCATGCATTGGGCCTCTAGTTAGATTATGACAGGCTGAGATGGGCAGTTAGTGAAGGAGGCAGCCAGCATGGGTCTTCTTTGACAGAAGAAAAGAGGTGAAAGGGAGAATGGTGGTTATAACAGGTGAACTTATGATTTGCTCAAGGATAGATAGACTTAGGATGTCTCTCTGATACATACTTATGATGAAAGGAGAAACCAATTAAAGGGAGCCCAGAGATAATAGTGAAACTAGCACTGACTGAATATTTGGGAACTGTTCTAAGGACTTTACATGTTTAAGTTGTTTGGCCCTATAATAATCCCTGGAGGTTGTCAAGATAGGTGCTATTATGATCCTCAATAGTGTAGAGGGAGCTGAGACACAGAGCATTTACTTACATGGCTAGTAATGCTAGTATGGTATCTCAACTGTTGTGGAAAAGGAGAGAATATTCCATTGGCCAAAGAGAAGCATGCCAACACTTAGAAATGAGGAAAGAAGGAGAAATGTAGCCAAATTAAGAACATATTTTATATATAACAGGAAAAGAATTATGGTTCCTCACCCTGAATGGAACCTACAGTCTCAACAATGTGGTGTTTGAGGCCCTTTGCAGAGGTTGAGATGGGCAGAGGCTAGAGCAGAAAACTATAGAAAACTTTCTTAGAGATGGTTCTTACTTCCCAAGGTTAAGAGCACAGCTATGCCAGTTGTATGCCTACAAATGCTTCTCTGATAATTTCAAAGAATTCATAATTGTGGTACAGCTATTTTCCTCACTATTTGATTCTTGTAACTTTGTGTCTTAAAGCAACACAAATGTACTCTCTTATACTTGTTGAGGTAGAAGTCCAAAATTAGTTTAATTGGGCTAAAGGCAAAGTGATGGCAGGGCTAGTTCCTTCTGGAAACTTCCTGAGAAAAATCAATTGTCTTGGCTTTTTCAGATACTCTTGGATACTTATATTCTTTGGCATGTAGCCCCTTCTTCCATCTCCAATGCACATCTTACCAACCTCTGTTTTCATCCTTATCATCACATTAGTGGTCTAGTACACAGATTTGTGCACACTGAAAGGAAATTAACCTCTTTAGTTACAGGTGCATCACCTGAGAACTCCCATTGCCAAGTCACCATAGCTTGGCAGCTCCTGCACTAAGCATCTAGTGGTCAGACAGTCGCAAAAGCCAGCAGCACAATCAGCAATCTGTCCTCCGGGCAGCGCCGTGTGTGTGCGCGCGACCAACCATGACCAGACCTCCTATCTTTTGGGACTCCCCTAAATTTCCGTGCACTTCTCCCTTTTCACAGTCCAAACTCCCCCCGTATGAGTTTCGGCTGGGTCTGGGGTTTAGTGTCGTAGGATAAGGGGTTTAATGCCTTTGAGAGTCTCCGTTTCCCTCCCTTCAGAGAAGGCCAGCCAGGTACTCTGGCAACCGCTCTCTCAGCCCGCGTCTCTGTACCTCAACTTTTTGCAGCTCCTCTGGGTCTCTGTGAGCCCCTCTCTTTCCTTCTAGTTGTAGAACTTATACTCGGCCAGCTTTCCTGTGGTTCTGGATGATGTCCATTCTGTCTTTTAGTTGTAGTTTTGAAATTGTTGTGCGAGGCAGCAGTGTAGGTGTTTATCTATGCTGCCATCTTGGCTGTTTTTTTTTTTTTCAATGTTCTTTATTATCCACAAATGAGTGAGATCATGTGGTGCTTCTCCTTCATTGACTGGCTTATTTCATTAAGCATAAGGCTCTCCAGTTCCATCCAGGTTGCTGCAAATGGTAAGAGTTCCTTCTTTTTAATGGCAGCATATAATTCCATTGTGTAAATGTACCACTGTTTTCTGATCTACTCATCTGCTGATGGGCACCTAGGCTGTTTGCAAATTGTAGCTATTGTAAATTGTGCTGCTATGAACATAGGGGTGCATAAATCCTTTCTGATTAGTGTTTGTAATTTCTTAGGATAAATTCCTAAGAGGGGGATTGCTGGGTCAAATGGGAGATCCATTTTTATGAGAACTCCATACTGTTCTCCACAGTGGCTGCACCAGTCTGCATTCCCACCAACAGTGCACAAGGGTTCCTTTTTCTCCACATCCTCGCCAACACTTGTCCTTTGTTGATTTGTTGATGATTACCATTCCGACAGGTGTAAGATGGTATCACATTGTCATTTTGATTTCCATCTCTTGGATAATTAGTGACTTTGAACATTTTTTATGTGTCTCTTGGCCTTCCTTCTGTCATCTTTCGAAAAGGTTCTATTTAGGTCCATTGCCCATTTTTTTATTGGATCGTTTATCTTCCTTTTATTAGGTTGTATAAGTTGGCTGTAGATGTTGGAGATTAAACCTTTATCAGTGATAACATTTGCAAATATGTTCTCCCATATAGTGGTCTTTCTTGTTGTTTTGTTGATGGTTTCTTTTGCTGTGAAAAAGCTTTTTATTTTGATGTAGTCCCATTTGTTTATTTTTTCTTTAGCTTCCATTGCCTTTGGAGCAGTAACAGTGAAGTTCTTTTGGCTTATGTCTGAGATTGTGCTGCCTGTGGATTCTTCTAATATTTTTTATGGTTTCCCTTCTAATGTTTAAGTCCTGTATCCATTTTGAGTTTATTTTTGTATTTGGTGTAAATTGGTGGTCCAGTTTCATTTTTTTGCATGTATCTGTCCAATTTTCCCAACACCATTTGTTGAAGAGGCTATCTTGGCTCCATTGTATGTTCATGCCTCCTTTGTCAAATATTAATTGAGCATAGTGGTTTGGGTGGATATCTGGATTCTCTATTCTATTCCTTTATGTTTCTAGATTTTATTCCAAAGAGATGGAAAGGAGATTTAACCTAGTGGTTAAGGACATGGCCTCTGTTGCTTGTGTACAAATCCTGACACTTCCACTTCCAGCTCTGTGACCTCTAATCAGTGATTTGACATCTCTGAATGCTCTCTCTCATTGGAAAAATGGGGATGATAGCATACTCATGCATTTTGGAGGGGATAAGTAAATGCATGTACAGTGTATGAAACGCAATACCTGACCTTCACTGAGTATTCAGTAAGTATAATCAATTATTATTCTCAATTATTTTATACAAACACATTTTATAAGAAGAATGCTGTCCATTTGATTAGTCCATTGATTTAATTTATTTATTTAAAATAAGAAGAATGCTGTCCATTTGATTAGTCCATTAAATTAGTTTATCTTTAAAAGCAAAGGCTAGGTGCTTAAAAGATGCTTCTTCGTAGTTGACCTTATAAGGAGAGGGAAAATTGTGTTTGTCTCAATATAGTTCCCCTGTGTGGACATAGGTAATTACCTTCAAATTAGCCTGACGTCAGAATTGGCATTATTTACAGTCCAGAAGAAAGTCTGCTAATTTTTCTATTAAGAAGAAATTTTTATAATAATAACCTTTCCTAACCAAGGTAAAGTAAATAATAAAACTTTGCCAGACAAAGCACATCATGTGAAGCTACTTTTATCACCTTAAATGAAAAAATAATCATTGTAGCACCCAACTTGTTTTGCTGTGTGTGTGTGTGTGTGTGTGTGTGTGTGTGTGTGTGTGTATTTGTTGGTTTGTTTTCATTTAATGCTATTTTCTTTTGGTCTATGATACTTCACAAAATATTTAGGTTTCTGTTATTAGGTAATTTGTAAGAGTAAGCAAGAGTTTTGAAATTTAAGACAGACAGACATAACACACACACACACACACACAAACACACACACACATTAGTGTCTAGGATGATCGGAAGGCCAAACTGAAATGGCCCGTTACCCTGATTATGACCTTGAGAAGTCACATATCCTGTACATCTCAGTTTCCTCAGGTAAAAATGGGTGGTTATGGTATTCATCCAAATATATAAAGAACTAGGGTCCATCATGACCTAAAGGTCCAGATAGACAATCAAACACCAGGCTAGAGTCCCAGCCGGTATGGTGGAAGTCAGTCATGAGTCCCAGTTGGTGCAGTGGAAGTCATTCCTGGGTCTTGGCTAACTATGGCGTGGTGGCAGGAGGGAGCTGTGGGAATGAAGCTATGCTGCCATTGGACTGGCCTCTGGTCCCTTGCCCCTGCCCACAGACTCTGGGGAACCAAAGCCATGCTGCAATCTGGGAATCATGGTCCCTTCCCCCTGGCCCGCAGGCCATGCTGAAATGGGACTGGACCTGAGGGGTCCCAGATTGTGAGTGTTTTCAGGATGGGCTGAGAGACACCACCCCTCAAGTGCATGAATTTTTATGCACTGGGCCTCTAGTCTATAATAATAAAATGGTAACATGCTAATTAGACCGGGCAGCCCAACAATTTTCCGGACATCATTCTGCCATGGTGAGGGCTGAGGCAGAGGTGTACTGGGCCTCTAGTATTATAGGATGTTGGGAGAACCAGAGAGATACTGTATGTAAAATGCTTGCCTATTCCCAGCACACTGTAAGCAACAGTGTATAAGAATGATGATGATGATGGTGGTAGCAAGGATCACAGGGGAAGTAAAAAGGAGAAAGAGAGTGATCATCAGAACAACAAAACTGGCAAACGTAATATAGGGAGAAAAAAGAACCAAAAATTATTAATCTTATGGAATACTAGAGGCCCAGTACATGAAAATTTAGCCTGGCCTGCTATATTTCACAGTCCAGGATCCTTCTGGGCCAGGAGGCAATCAGGAGAAGACAATGCCCTCATCATATCTCTGCTGCTGCCATTGCCAGCAATGAAGCTTGCCTGCACCTCAGGCTGGCCCTGGGCAGTTGGGGGACTGAGAGGACTGGGGGACTCTGGAGGCAGGCAAGCAGAATGGCTGGACCAACCCTGGGGGCTGTCTGGCTGTGCCACACAGCTGCCACCCCAGTGAGGCTGAGGGGACTGAGCGCTGCCATCTTGTGGCTGTGGAAGCCATCATCTTTGAGGGTGTGACAGTCAATTAACATATTCTCTCCTTATTGGTTGTGGGTTCCACCATCTTTGTGAGGGTGTGATAGTCAATTAGCATATTCCCTCTTTATTAGGATGGCTAATGGTTAACTATTTATTTTGTCCAATTTCTTTGCTAATGGGACCAATCTAATAATACTTTAGAAAGAAAAAAAAATTGAAAAGGCTTAAATTTAAGTGGAACATATTTTCAAACCTCATTTCTGCCGATGTTTATGAGGTTCCTCCTTATCACCTGCTTGCAGGTAAGCCAACATAGAGCTGGCGTTCCACACATTGTGATTAAATCAACAAAAGCAGATGAGCTATAACTAGAATCCAGTGGACTTAATTTTTTCCTCATGCTGTCATCATTTTAAAGAAGAATCCCAGATCAACAATTTAGAAAAGAGATAATTTACATGCCAGCATGCTTGAATTTGTTTTTTTCTATATCCCACAGGAAAAAAAAAAGTGAGATTAAAACATAAAAACTATCCTCTTAGTACTAAATTATTGTGTATTAGCAGAGAAGTATTTTGAAATTTCTGTGCAACCAGATATTTACAGTGTTATCAAAAACCACTAAGGAGTTGCAAATCATTACTTCTACAGAGAATGGTAGGGTAATTAAATATTTTACCCTTCCCAGCTTTCCCAGCATGCCGTTTTCAGTCACCGGGCTCAATACATATTTGTGGATCATTAGCCACCAACTTGCTCTATGACCTTGAAAAGGTCAGTTAAAATCCCTAAACTTAAGTTTTTCCCCAGAGAAGGAGGAAGGAAGATATGATTGATCCCTAGGGTCTATTTTACCTCCAAACCCAATGCCATGGTTCTGCAGTGGTTTATCAACTTGGTGACCATTGCAGAATAAATGAGAAAGAAGAAAAAGGACTCCAGCAATGCCAACTACCTCTTTTCTCTCTCTGGTTGCATTAAAAACTGCCCAATTTGCCTCTGGTTTGCAAAGGATGGCATCACTTTTTATATTTTAATGCACCCACTATTATAGGAAAATTTGTAAAATTTTTATTTCTACCTATTCTTCAGGGATTCATCTAGAACAGAATGTGCATTTGGGCATATATTGGATTTCAGTGAGCTATATATTGCCATTGTGTTTTGAAATGTAAGTTGGCATAAAAGAACCAGCAAAAAAAAGTCATTACAGTTTTACAATTTGTTGGCAGCAGGAGGAAAATAAATATTCTCTGAAAATGAACAATGTGTTGTTAATGGATTTCTAAAAAGAGCATAGTTTAAATTGCTTATTCAGAGAAGTCTACTTCTCAATACTTTGAACTTCATAGAAAATAAATGTATTTTTTTAAATATAAGTTATGTGAATTGTGCTTTGACATAATGTCAATGTTTGACCAGAATTTTTTTCACAAATGCCAATCTGGGAGCTCAACTAGTTTGATGAGTCATTTTGCTTAATGAGGAAACATGTTGCATTTTTATCATTTGTTCCCACACTGCACAGCTTCAAAGAGAAGCTGCTCATTCGATCAGACAGAAAATAATGAACTTTGAAGCTTGAGAAAATATATGTCAGTTTTGCTTGAGTGGAGTTGGGATGTTCTCAAAACCTTCCGAGTTTCACTTTCCCATCTGTAAAATGGGCATAATAATGTATTTTTATTTCAAGGCAACTGGATGGATGGGATAACATATCCAATGTGTGTGTTGGCTCCTGTCACATGATAATAATAGTAACGGCTAATATTCATTGAGTGCATAACATACGCCAGGCACCTTTCTAGGAACTCTGTACATATTATATATTTAATGCTCACAGTAACCTTGTGCATGGGTGTGATTATTACTTCCACTTTAAAAATGAAGAAACAGAGGCAAAGAGAACTTACATATTAGCTGATGTCAAATAACTACTAAGCATTTGGATCTGGTTTCAAGTCCCCACAGTCTTTTGCTCTAGTGGCCATAGGGTAGCCTTATACTATCTATACCATGGCAGATCCTGGGAAATCAGTCCCTGTTTTTACTAACTATGATAATGTACCAAGTTCAGGGCCTGGGCTGGGAATTCAGGTATCTTCCTGCTTCCATCTCTCTTATTTTCCCAGGACAGTCAAGCTTAATATCCTAACTGAGGTGAGCTAGCTCAGGTCTTCATCCCTTCCTTTACTTCCTGCTCCAACCATAGCCTCGGAAACATGAATGCCCTTTTTCTATTCTCCTTCAGCCTAGGTCATTTCTGTTTTTTCCTCATCTCAGCATAAATGTCACTCCTTAAGAAGCCTTACTTCTAATCTTATATATACATATAACTCTAATCATATGTGTGTGTGTATGTATGTATGTATATACATACTATTATATGTAAATCTATAATAATAAAATTATAATATGCTAATTAGATTGGACGTCCTTCCAGATGTCTTCCTTCCAGATAAAGCCACAGCAGGTGGAGGCTGCGGCAGAGGCGGTAGAGGCCCCCAGCTGCGGTAGTGGTGTCAGGTGGGGGCTGGGGCCAAGGCCCTTGCACAAATTTCATGCATTGGGCCTCTAGTATATACATAAGCATATCTATCTAGCTATCTATCTAACAGAGTGGACAAAAGTAGGTTTATAAGATTTACAGTTGTTCATATGGAAAAAGACATGTAGGTTACGATTTTTAATTACAATAGCTTTAGTAACTCAAAAGAAGGTCAGTCACAACTGTATATGTGAATAATGATAGGTAGTGGTGATATTGATAGCAGAATGGTATATGGTTGTAATACAGCCCTTCTTGGGAGATATGACTTTTGAAAGGCAGAATTCACAGAAGTCATTGGAATGGACTGATAATCTTACTTGGGGAAACCAGCCTGGTTGCTAAGGCATAGCCTACTGTCCAAACCTCTCTTCAGAGGATTCCCTCCTTCTGCTAAGGACAGAGCCTGTGCAGAAGTCAGTTGCTGCTTAAAAGCGCTGGCACCCAATACCTACCTAAGTACAGCAGTCCTCTTCTCTAGTAAGGCCCTATGCTTGGTCTTTGTTCTTGCCCCTTAGGGAACTTGATTTCAAATTCCCCTTGGGCTTTAAAGCTACCTTAAAGTTTAATTTTCATTCAATTCATATGCATTGCAACAACAGGATTTGGAGAGTAAGAGGGTACAACAAGTCTTTCAGGGTGGGCCCTGGTATGAGCTTGAGCAGAGAACTAGCAATAGGACAATTAATGGCAAAAGGAGTAGTTTTTTGTGTGATTCCTTTTTTGTTGTTTACTATAATTCAGGTATTTCTTCCCTTTGGCTGCTAGGCAAAGCCAAGAGGTTTGGAAGCTTCCCTCTCACTTTTTTTCCAAGTGATTTGTAACCAACTGTTACTTTTAGTTTAACTAGAGAAAGGACAATTCATCTTGCATCATTATTAAAGAATCTACTAGACAGGAAGAGTTGAGGAAGTTGTTCAGATGGGATATAACAAATAATAATAAATAATTAATACATGTCTGGTGTATGTGAAGGAAACTAATAAGTAGGGAAGGGAGAATGAAATTGTGGAATGGAGAAAAATTGCTATGGTTTGAGAATAATGGGCCAAGAAAATGAGAAGGGAGTCCAATGTGTAAGAGATTTATGGGCATCGTATTGAAGTCAGGGCTGAGGTTATGGGGAGAGAAGGATCTAGTCTGAGAGGAATAAATATAGAGAAGGAACAAGACCATTTTCTGTTTGTCCCCATGCACCATGCTCTACTCCTGCCCATAAGCTGCTTGGCTTATATCAAATTGTATCCATAGCAAAGGTCAGATCCTATCTAATAAAGAAGGAATATGCTAATTGACCAACACACCCCCACAAAGATGACAGCACTCACAGCCAATAAGGAGGGAATATGATAATTGACTGCCAGGTCCTCAAAGATGGCAGTACCCAGTCCTCTCAGCCCTACTGGCACACCTGCCTCCAGAGTCCCCTAGTCTCCTCAGCCTTCCAGCTGCCTTCAATGCCAACCCAAGGTGCAGGAAAGCCTCAGATGGCAGCTGCCCAGCCGCCTAAGGCCGCGCATGGCTCAAGTAACCAGGGCTGGCAGAGGCTTGTGCTGCTACTGGCAGTGGCAGCAGTAGAGGTATGATGGGGACATTGCCTTTCTCTGATTGCCAGCTTGCCTTCTGCCTCTGAGGACTCCCAGACTGTGAGAGAGACAGGCCAGGCTGAGAGAGCCCTCATCACCCTCAACCCTCTAGTATGATTATAAAAGAAATGGCTGCTCAAGGTTTTGTTGTTTCTTTCATCACTTCTGGGAGTCAGATACCTTTAAAATGGGATAGCAATGTGACATCATGTAGCAATGTGTTCATATAAGAATTGTCCAAACCTGTAGAGGATTTTCAGGAGTTTATTTGAGTCAAAGTGACGACAATTCTGGGGAGCAAAATCTCAAATGCTACCAAGAATAACAGATTTGCAGCTTCTTTTGTGCATTTGAAATTAAAGAGGGATGGTAAGGAAGAAAGGAAAAATGAGGTGGGATTGAATTTCTGGATAGAAGATATGTGCTCTCTTGAGTTTTAATCCCCTTTGAGGAGTATTACTTTTGTTATTTCAAAGGTGTACTAACCTAAAAGCACAAGAGCAATAGGCAGGGCTGCCTTAAAAACTATCACTACAGAAGTTAGAGGCCTGGGACTACCCACCTGACCAGATCCCCCTGTGGGGCTATTTTCCATAGAACTTGCCCCCCTCTTTTCTCTCTTTCTTTCTTTCTTTCTTTCTTTCTCTCTCTCTCTCTCTCTCTCTCTCTCTCTCTCTCTCTCTCTCTCTCTCTTCTTCTTTTTTTCAAGCCACAAATATGTTCATTCTGAAGAAAATATGGAGAAATATTCTGAATTACTGCATGCTTATAAAGAGTAGAAAGACTCAAAGATATTCATGCCTGGGAGAGATTTCTTAGAAATTTACATTATTATCATTTCAAATTCCAAAGACAGTCTGCTAGTCAGACATTAGCTAACATGTGACCCTTTGTTCAATTGCATTTTGAGTTCCTGGCTTAGATAATTTTCACCTTGGGATGCCAGAGCAAACACCAGTGCAGAACGTGGCCTCTGGAGCCATACTCTCTCCTTTATGTGGTTTTGAATTCCCTTTGGATGTTTCTACACAGAGGAAGAAAGTTCTCTCTGACTAGTAATTCTCTGTTATTCCTAAGGAGTGGTCATTTGTCTTCTCTCTCTACCTCCCCTTGATGGAGGGCCAGGCTTTATGCAGGAAAATGCATGCACCTGTTGGGCCTTTTAGTTCCCAGCAGCAAGGACTGCTTCTCATGCCACTCATAAAAAGCTTCCCTTCTGAAAGAAACTTGTCAAGGCTCAGTAGTTGGCAAGATGGATTAACAAGTGCTTCCAGTTGATGGAATAGCTTTTTGGTGACTTAATGAGAGGGTAGATTGAAATCTTAGCTGTTTTCACCTTAGCTTATTATTATTTTTTAAAGACTGATAAATGATTATGGTTCTCTCTAATCTAAGAAATGCTAGGTATTAAAAACCTTGTAGGAAGGTATTTGGGAGTGGTCACACCCTAAGGCTTTTGATTTTAGTCTGAAGATTAAAAATAACCTTTGGATTTTATCTTGACAAGGAAGTTGCTCTCAGTGGAGACAAACTTCATGGTTGGCATAGAAACAGCTGCTGGACTATTCCTGGGCCATTCAAGACATGGCACCTGGCCAAGTCTGAATGGCTGTTCTCTCCTGGTTGCGTGTTTAAATAAAGGTCAAGCAAAAATTCTCTTCTTGTCTTGACTTAAGGGAGAAATCAGGGAGTGACTACAATGTTATCTTAAAGTGAGCATTTCCTGTTTCTTTAGGCATCTCTTTATGGCCCTAATTAAAGTTAATGAATGCCCTGAGTGTATGACATGTGCTGAGTGTAAGTAATATAGCTCACCTATAGTTTCCCTGTGGTTGCACACATTTATGGGAAATGACCTTTAGTTCCTGCAGATCCATTGTTAGGCAATCTCTTAATTATAGACTTTATCTTCCCAAAGCTTTCAAATCACATTTTAACCAAATAACTGAGATGCCTTCCTAAGTGCTGGCACTCTTTAAGTCAAGTTAGCAGGAGAGGCTCAAGTTTAGGTAAATAAAAGGACCTGTTTCACAAATGATTCTTCACCTTAGGTGTTTATGAAATGGCTCTTAGAAACTTTTGAAAACAACAAAAGCATTTAGAAAGAAATCTTGGTCTGAGCCTCAGAAAGTAAACATAAATCAGCTCAATGTAGAGCTGCTCTAATGGTAGGAGTTGGTTAAAAATGTGGGAATCATCTTGGCAAAGTTGCTTTCATTGGTATTCCAGTCCCACTTCCCTCTTGCTTACCTCCTCAGACCCTTAGGAGGTCCCACAACCAAAGCCTTGCTCAAAGACAAAAAAAAAAAATGTTCATGGTCTGAAAAATTTGTAAAATATGATTTAGCTCTGAGTTCCTCCTAAATTCTCTAGAGGGTATGGAGATATTAAATGCTGAAATTAGCCTTTGACACAATTACACAGAATTTCTGCACAAAAAAAAACAAGGGGTAGTATTCTTAACCCCAACCTGTTAAATATATCATTTTTCTGAAACTGTCATTTCTTAGAATTTTAAACTTGCCTAATGCCTATTTAAAAGCCAGAGAGAAAAAGTTTTATTTTATTATCTTTTATAGTCCTATCTCACTTTTAATCTGTAGGTGTAGCAGTAATTCTAGCTGTTAAAAGCAAGTATTTTTGAGTCCCAAATCTAACATTTGATTTATAACAATTTGCTTAAGCTCTAGTACCTCAGTTTTCTCATTTCTGGAATGAGATGATAATCAAAACTGCTCTGAGGATTAAAGAAATAGAGCTTAATCTAGTCTTTGGCAACTAGTTAGCATTCAAAGTTTGTTACCTACTATTATTATTGGTGTTGTTGCTGTCAATATTATTAAACAACTTGTTCACACAATGGTTTTCCCCCCTCACTAGACTTCACTTTGAATTTTTCTAAGTTATGCAAAATGAAATTATCTTCAATGTGCAATTTTTAAAATCACTATTGCAGAGGTTTTGAAGAATAAGTTGAGTCTGAATGCATTTCCAAAATTATGTTAAGACTGGAAGACACTATTAAATGAATTTCAGCTGCCAAAATGACTATTTCAAAATGACTATTTGTAGAATACAAAATTAGCTCCATAGATGCATGTCATGGTTTTTGCACACTTTTCTAGTTCCACTATCTTGTTAAATCCTCATTGAGTATACATTCTAGTGCATAGTATGTGCTAGACTCATGAGATTGAAGTTATGTAAATTTTGAATGCTTTCAACATGACTCATTCATGGTCAGGATTTAAGATATAAATCTCCTAAGCAGAAGTATCAGAAATCAGTCCATTGCTGGTCTAAATTCAAGGAGAAAGAAGTCTTCAGAGTGAAACTCTGGAGCTGGGAGGGATAGAGAATTACCTCCTCAACTTGTCTTCAAGTATGTCTTTTTTGCCTGGAAATGGGAAGATCTAAGTCAGTGGTCGACAAACTCATTAGTCAACAAAGCCAAATATCAACAGTACAACTATTGAAATTTCTTTTGAGAGCCGAAAACAGACTTCTGGACCTCAAAGTTTCAATGGCACTGTATGTGCGCACCCACATGTGATATTTTGTGGAAGAGCCACACTCAAGGGTCCAAAGAGCCTCATATGGCTCGAGAGCTGTGGTTTGCTCACCACTGATCTAGGTTAATGTGAAAGATCATGATATTTTCCAAAAGTTAGACTTTGTTCAGAGCTGGGAATAGGGGAAATAAAAGGTATTGCGAGAGAAATTACTTTCATATTTTGTTATGGGATCCCCTCAAATCACAGAGAAGAGCATGGCAAACCTCTGTCTTTTGAGATTGTCCAGGATTCTTGACAGATCACTCAAAAGAACTTTTTAGCTGTTCATCTAAGTAGAAGGTGGGTAAAATGAGAATTAAAAAGCCAATAATTTGAAACCAGGAAAAGAGTGATCAAGAAGGGGCAGAATTCTGTATCTTTCTATGAGACTGTCTTTTTTTACTATATTTATCTAGCTTCCATGTGGAATTCTCTAGATGGTAGTAGTTTCTTGCCTTGTACACAGCTGTATGGGACTGCTGCTCTTCTGGATGGCTGCCTGGAGAAGGAAAATGACTTAAGACACCAACCTACTCATCCCATTCTCCAGAAGTTCTTCCTTTATACTGGGAGTCATTGATACCATAACAACAATCTTATACCTTTTTTTTTTTTTTTAAGAGAACTGATTACACATCTAACACAGATACCTAGTTCTTGAGTAGACTCCAACTAAATATTACAGTAGGGAAGGCCTGCAAAGCCCCACCCTGAATTTACTTAAGCTTAATATTTGTCAGGCTTCCTTGAAAGATAGACCTTAAAAATTTATTTTGTATATTTTCAAGTTTAAAAAGGCATAATCCTCCCAATGGCTCTTAGCTCACAAGATAGGACTAGGATAAAGACCCAGTTACCTCATTTCTGGTCTCCCATTTAATTTATTAAGTTATTACTTGTGCATTGCCTACTTTAAAAAGGATGTG
>PVJN01001409.1:125589-142788 GCA_004026805.1 Lasiurus borealis
GGGTCAGGAAGCAGTCTAATAGCAGGCCTTTAGACTTGTTACCATAGCAACTCCTGAGAGCAAAGGTCAAACCTCACAAGGGACCTGTGGGGTTATCTCTCCCACCCTTATTGGCTGAAGGGCTTCCTTCCCTTTATTATGCAAACATAGACCTGTTGCTGTTCCCAGCTCCCTCATTCTAATGTTAATAAGCCTTCTGTTGGTCTGCAGCCCTATGCTTCCTCCAAGGTCCCCCAATTTCTAAATTTTCCTAAGCCTGTCTTTTTCACCCTAAAAATTCCCGTTTCAGTGACACCTTCATATCCCCCTCTGCCCCTGCCCACACTCCAGCATCACACTCCATGTCCCATGCTGCTCACACCACTGTTACCCCCTTTCAAGGGCAGAATACGGTGAGGGATTTTACTTGACAATGAGATAGAGAAGTTGTACTTATTAGGCCACAGATTGGAAATGAACTAAATTATCGTATTTATAACACCTTAATTAAAGCTTCAAGTCTACAGGTACACGGTGAATAAAAAAATTGGGGATATTTTTATCAAAATGGTTACAACTGTGACCAATCATTCACTCATTCATCCATAAGACATTTACTGAATCCTCAATATGTTTCAAGCACTTTAACTGACTCTGACTATACTCCTATGTACAAATAATTCATGATCTGTCCAGTATTAAGGAGTGGGGAGATAGAAACTGGGATGTTAACACAGACATGTATACATAATTACAAATAGTGCTTTAGATTTGAGTAAAAAATGGCAGCCAATTTTAAATTCATTTTACACCTAAAACTTATTTGAGGCTATGCAGTAGAGCAGTAACATTTCTTTCTGGGTAAGTGAGGATGCAATCTTTTCTAAAGTCAGATCTCTTTTTAAAACATGAATTTTCCATCTACAATGTTCTCCATCCAAAGTTTGCAAGCTCGCATCACGACTGGCTTAATGGTCTTGCTCACAAAGTAAAAAACAAAACAAAAACCACAATGGTGTTGTACTGAATCTGTCTAGAAGTTAATTAAAATGCATACTGCCGCAAGTTCTCAAATAAAAGTAGGCAGATTTGGTTATCTACCACAAAAATTCAATTGGATTATCTATAATAATAAAAGACTAATAGGCTAATTAGACCATGCTAATTAGCCAAATGACCTTCCAGACATCCTTCTGGACAAATCTGTGGTGGTGGGGCTGAGGCCGAGATGGTTAGAGGAGATCAGGCAGGCAGGTGAGCAGATAGGGGCAATGAGGTGAAATGGTTAAGGACAATCAGGCAAATGGGTGAGAAGTTAGAGGTGATGAGGCAGGCAGGCAGAGGTGGTTAGGGGCAATCAGGCAGGCAGGTGAGTGGTTAATGGCAATCAGTCAGGCAGGTGAGCAGTTAGGAGCCAGTGGTCCCAGATTATGAGAGAGTGCAGGCTCGGCTAAGGGACTCCCTTCCCCCACCATGCATGTATTTCATGCACTGGGCCTCTAGTTACTATTATGATTATTATTTGAAGATTTTCAGGTGGTTCAAATGACAATGAAAACTTTATTGACCAGCCATTGTGACTCAGTGGGTGAGCATCAAATTGTGAACAAGGAGGTCAGGACACATGTCTGGGTTGGGGGCTAGATCCACAGTGTGACGTGTGCAGGAGGCAGCCAATCAATGATTCTCTCTCATCATTGATATTTCTATTTCTTCTTCCACTCACTTTCTCTCTTTGAAATTAATAAAAATAGATTTAAAAAACTTTTTTTTATCATTGACAATATTCTAATGTGGTAAGTTGACATAGGGATTGGCTGTTCCAATATGTAATTAATCTAAAATAATGTGATATATTTTTCCTGACTACATATAGCCTTTAAGGTGTAAGAGTATTAAAACAAATCCTTTGTCCCACCATTTCTAGAGGTTAGATCTTATGGAAAAGACTTTAAAAAGATGAAATGGTTTGATAACCCTTTAAAAAGAAGGCTGCAATGCCCTTAATGCAAAATATGCCATAACAGAAACATTGTAAAATTTTAGGCATGCAATTGGTTTATAATTTCAAAAACCAAATGTATACACTTAAATATTTATAAATAACTAGTAGCCCTGCCCACGAATCCATGCACCAGTAACTTGCTGCCAACCTCCAATAGCTCTCTGCCTCCTGCCCTGCTCTCCTGTAGCTTCCCAGCCCCTTAGCCCCCATAGCTTGCTGCCCTGCCCCCTCCTGTTGCTCTCTGCTGCCCAATAGTAGCTCATGCTGATCTGTGATCCAGTCATTATGCACTCAGTCATTATGTTTCATGGCTTAACAACCATTTGCATATTACATCTTTATTATATAGGATGGTTCAAATTTTGAAAAATTTCTTTTAAATGTTAAGAAATGGGAAATTTGTGAAGTTTCTTCCTTTAACTTAAAAAAAGCAGATAAAAACAAAAACTTAGACCTGTGATGTCTTAGAGATATTACTGCTTGAAAGCAAGAACCTTCTAGGCTCTAATCATCTGTTTCTACTAAAAATATCTTTTGGGGAGGCATGACATTAACCATCCTATCTTACATTTCATGATCCTCCAGTGTATTTTGGAGAATAAACTGTTTTTTCTCTCTTCCTCTTCTTCTTTTTTTCCCCTCTTCCTCTTCCTTTTTCTTTTTCTTTTTCTCTTTCTATTTCTCATTCTTCTCTTTCTCATTCTCTTCCCCTTCCCCCTCAATATTTCTATACTTTGCCAGAGTTGTCTGCTTTTTTTCCTGGAGTCTGGTAATTGAATGTAATTTTTTAGAAGATGGTTTTAATTATTTAATGCCAGTGGAATGTTTAACTGCCCCTTGCTATTGGTGGACTTGTTTACCTTGGGATTTCAGATAAATTCACATTACATGCAACCAGATGTTATCTGCTATGATAGCTTTTTTTTTTTTTTACAAAACAAAAATTGTATGAAGGAAGGCTTTTACTACCATATGTAGGTTAACTGCCCTCAAAATTTTATATACATATGCCCCTATGGGTAAACTTTTAATCACAACCAGTGACTATTCAACAATGAGAGTGTATGTTCTATATGCAATAAATAAGGGCTTCTCATTTTCCATGTCTTTATAGTATGCATCACTAATCAGAAAAACCTATGTTTCACAAAAACATTTTGTCACCTATCTAGTAGGAGAGGATAAAATTATAAACTAAAAATTTATTTAAATTCATATTATGCCTAAACATCACAGATTTACTGTCATGTTGCCCAAATAATTGAAAATAAATATTGTGATATTTAAAAAGGAAAAAGATAACATCTGAAGTATTAAAAGACCTATGAAACAACAAATGGATGCTCTACTATGCAGACAATTGGAGATTTATTTCCTTAACTGACAGCTTAAGTGAAGTCTTAGTGAGACAGAATATTTGTATGGGTTGAACTTTAAAATCTGAAAGAAAAGCTGAATGTATAATTTTTAACTTAGAAAATAGGTAAATTAGGGTGGAATCCATCTTTAAGAAAGAATTATTTGCTTTAAAAAGGGGTCCAGAATCCACTTAAGAAGTTAAAAGAATAGCTGGCTTTCAATGTGATAAAAATATGCTTTAACCTTCTAAGTTTAAATGATATAAATTGTCAGAAAATAAAGCTTTTCTTGCTGAATCTTCAGGAAGGTACCAGGTATGATTGTTCTCACTATAGGTTGAAGAGTATATCAAAGAGTTGCTTTAGAAATTAAATAAGAGAAAACACACACCTATACACGTACAAATGCATACACAAATATATGCATGCACATACATGTATGTATACATATAATATTCTTTTTCCTCAGCACGTAACTATATATCACTTAGCATACAATCTGAAATTAGTTGTCACTCAATTGAATGAGTAAATGAAAAAAAGGTATCCTGGATTTTCTATAAGTAGAATGGATGGCTGACAGGAACCCTGGCCTTTGATAGCTGTAGTCAGCATCAAAATCGTGATTAGGGAGGCAAGAGTGGGTTAGGAGACAAAAACATTCTTAACTCTTCCTCTCATTACTGGTTCTCCCAGCCTTTGGTTGCACTCATTTGAGAGGAAACCATATGGCATGATGCCACTTCAAACAGTAGGTAGGGGGTCAACCTCCCCAGGCAAGTGAAAATGGCCAAAACTGGTTTGGCTCAGTGGATAGAGCATCAGCCTGTGCACTGAAAGGTCCCAAGTTTGATTCCGGTCAAGGGCATGTACTTTGGTTGTGGGCACATCCCCAGTGGGGAACGTGCAGGAGGCAGCTGATCAATGTCTCTCATCGATGTTTCTAACTCTCTATCTTTCTCCCTTCCAATCTGTAAAAAGTCCAAAAATATATATATATATATATATATATATATATATATATTTTAAAAAAAAAGAAGTGTGGAAATGGATAAAGAGGAACAGAGAAAAATTTCCAGCCCACTGGTATCTCTCATTGGCTCTACCCAAGGCTGTTCTTACCTGAAATTGGTATAAATATGCCATTGATAATTATTTTACCACTATTGTAGATTATAATACTTCTAGGCAAAGATTATGGATCTGATTAGTAATTCACTCACTGATTCTTTATGTTTCAGACTTGGTTGTTCTGTTTTCAAATGAGAATGTTATGAACCAAATATTTAATGAATATACAAACTGCATAATAATATTCATTTAAATTATTTTTAATATATACTGTACACATGGCCTCTTAATAGCCAACTATACATAGAAAACACATTTGACAAATCAGCGTTTAGTTACAGATTACTTTTCTTTGTATTCTACCCAACCTATGAATTCATATTAACAAATGAAACTTGAAGAAAGATTAGTTATTTGATAAGTTATAATAAAAAGTAACGTTTTTTTAAAAAAACAATTGCATGGAAAATAATTTAGATGAAAGCTAGTTAATTGAAAAACAAACAAATGTGCCCTCTCCAGGTAGCTCATTTGGTTAGAGTGTCATTTCCATACACCAAGGCTGTGGATGCTAACCCTGGCCAATGCACATATAAGAGCAACCAGTGAATGCATAAATGGAACAACAAATCAAAGTTTTTCTCTCCCTTCCTCTCTCTAAAATTAATAAAATAACATAATTTTTTTAAAAAGAAAAAAAGCATTGAATCTTAAGTAACCATATGTAAAGCTCATTAAATTTCAAAAGGTTAAACTTATATATATGAATTTTTTAAAAGTCTTATAGAGTATATTCTCTGACTGAAATTAAGTTAGTTGTTACATGTTACTTAAGAAATGTCTACATGGTTAGAAATTAAGGGACAAAATCACACATGGAATTAAAATATAAATAAACATTAGAAAATATTTTTAAACTAATGATGATAAAATGTTACATATCAGTACTTGTGAGATTCAAATAACAAAACCTTGAAGGGAAATTTAAAATTTTCCCATAATAAAAACAGCTAGATACCGTTACTGGTGAGGTTTTTCAATCAATCAAGAAATAAATGTATTTTTTTTTTTTTATAAAATCTTTGGAAGAATAGAAAAGGAAAGAAAAAAAAATATTTTAAAATTTACTTTGTGAGGTCAGTATCAATTTGATGGCAAAACCTGATGAGAACTTTGTAAGAAAGATAAATTATAGGCCAATCTCTTTTGTGAACAAAAATTCCCAAATAAAATATTGTCAAATGGGATCCAGAAAATATAAAGGAATCATATATTAAAATGCAATTGAAATTATTTTTAAAATAGTTCCTTCAAATTATTTATAGATGAATGGGTATAACTACATAAGCAAATAAAATATGAAGACTAATATTGTCTTCACAGAATATAAAGAAAAAAGTTTAATACATTAAGCTTCATTTACCATAAAAATTTGCCACTCACTAGGAAAAGTAAAACCCTTCTTTAATTTGTTAAAAGTATCTATGCAAAACAAAAATTATCATATTTATTTATTTTAATTTTTTATTAAATTAAGAGGGAGAGTGATAGGAAGAGAGACAGGAAGAGGGAAAGGAAGAGGGAAAGGAAGAGGGAGAGAAACTTCTATATAAGAGAGAAACATCATTTAGCTACCTCCACATGCAATTGAGCCCATAACCTGGGCATGTGTCTGACCAAGAATCAAACCTATGACCTTTCAGTTAGATGATCTTCAAATACTGAGGAGCCACACCAGCCAAAGCCAAAAATTAATCATATTTAATGGTGAAATAGTACGAAATTCTTTTCTAAGATCAGAGTGATATGAGGATTTATATTATAAGTATTTCTTTTTAACATTGTATTTGTTGCCTATATTAGCCATGTAATAAGGGAAGAAAAATAAATCCAATGCATAAAGATTAGAAGAGAAGAAATGAAAATCATTATTTATGAATAACATGCTTTTATTTTAGAAAGTCTTTGAAAATATTTATATAAACTATTAGAATTAATGCATTAACTTAACAGTATTTCTGAAGTCAGACACACAGAAACCAATAGTATTTGTATGTGCCAGCAATGAAAAAGTAGAAATTGAAATGTTAAAATAATTGTCTGTTTGCAAATATTATGATCTTATATGTAAACAATCCTAAATGTCCAGCAAAGAAAAAATAACCTTTTAGACCTAATAAACAAATTCATTTAAGTATCAAGATATAAAATTAGCATACAAAATTATTTGTGTTCCTATATACTAACAATGAGTCATCCATAAAAGAAATTAAAAAAACAATGATCTTAATAATAGCATAAAAAGTAAAATACTTATGAACTAATTTAACCAAGAAAGTGAAAAATTTGTATACTGAAAACTGTAAGGCACTGATGAAAAACATTAAAGTACAAATAAATGAAAATATATCCCTTGTTCTTGGATTGGAAAAATTAATATTGTTAAATATTTATAATGCTTAATGCAATTTGGAATTCTTTGGAATTCCAATGGTATTTTTCACTGAAATAGAAAAAAATAATCCTAAAATCACATGGAACTACAAAAGACCCCAAATAGCTAAAGTAACTTGAAGAAAGAACAAAGTTAAGTACATTGTACTACCTAATTTCAAACTATATTGCCAACCTAAAGTAATTAAAACAAACATATAGAGAACCATAATATATATATATATACACACATGTGGTCAATTGTGTTTTGACACAATTGTGTTTTGACACAAAATACAGACTGGGAAAAGGATAGTCTCTTTCATATATGCTGTTGTGAAAATTGTGTATTCAGAAGCAAAAAAATGCAATTGAGCACTGCTTATACCATAAATAAAAATCAACTTGAAATGGGTAAAGACTTAAATGTAAAATGTGAAACCATCAGCTCCTAGAAGAAAACATAGCAAAACTCCTTGATGGTCCTGGAAATGAATTTTTTAATATTACACAAAAAGTAAACATTATAATCAACCAAAGGAAAAATAAATGAGTGGAGCTACATCAAATTAAAAAGCTTCTGCAAAGGAAACCATCAAAAAATAAAAAGTCAACCTATAGAATGAGAAAAATGATATTTGCAAATCATATATTTGATAAGGGGCTGTCATCTGAAATATATAAAGAATTCATACAATTCAATTATAAAAAACAAAGCAAAAGACATAAAAACAAATGAACATATTAAAAAATGAGCAGATGACCTGAATAATGTTTTTCAAAGAAGATATACAAATACCCAATAGATATGTGAAAAAGTACTCAACATCACTAAACAATCAAAATCACAATTAAATGTCACCTCATAGCCATTAGGATGGCATTGTCAAAATGACAAGTAGATGATAAGATCTTAAATAGAGAAAACCCCAAATGTCCACCAAAAACCTCTTGGCAAGGATGTGCACAAAAGAGAATCTTGGACACTGTGGCTGGGGATATAGATTGTTATATTCATTATGGAAAACAGTATGGATTTTTCTCAAAAAACTTTTTTTTTTTTTAAAAAAAGAACAACTATACAATCTAGTAATTCTACTTCTATGTATCTATCTAAAGAATATGAAATCAGTATTTGTAGAAATATTTGTATTCCAATATTAATTGCAGCATTATTTATAATAGCCAAGATACTGAAACAACCCAAAGTCCACATATGAATAAAGTATAAATAAATTGTGATAGCTTTATTTATACTTATACTTCTACATATCTTTGTATTTAATGGAATATTATTCAGACATAAAAAAAAGAAAATTCTGTCATTTGTGACAACATGGAGGAACCTAGAGAAAAGTATACCAAGTGACATAAACCAGACAGAAGATTAATAATGAATGATATCACTTCATTATATGTGAAATCTAAACAAGTCAAATTCATAGAAGCAGAGAGTAGAATGGTGGTTGCCAGGGAATGGGGGTGGGAGAAATGGAGAGATGTTGGTCATAGAGTGCAAACATTAAATTCTGGGGATGTAATGTATAGAATTGTGAATATAGTTAACAGTATTGCATTTTATAGTTGAAATTTAATTAGAGTAGACACACACACACAGGGTAATTATGTGAGGTGATGTGTTAAATAATTTTTTACGGTAATCATTTTATAATATGTTTATCCTATATAATAAAAGGCTGATATGCAAATAGACCAAACAGCAGAATGACCAGTCACTATGATGTGCACTGACCACCAGGGGTAGATACTCAACAGAGGAGCTGCCCCCTGGTAGTAAGTGCACTCCCATAGGGGGAGTGCCACTCAGCCAGAGGACATGCTCACAACTGGTGAGCACAGTGGCAGTAGCGGTAGCCTCTCTTTTCTCCAAGCATTGCTAAGAAGTGGCAAGCCTGGCTTCTGGCTGAGTGGTGCTCTCACAGGGGGAGCACCGCTTAGCCAGAAGTTGGGCTCATGACTGGTGAGCGCAGTGGTGGTGGCGGGAGACTCTCTCGCCTCCGAGGCAGCACTAAGGACCCCTTGAGGAATGTCTGCCTGCCGGCTTAGGCCCGCTCCCTGCATGCCCAAGCTGGCAGTTAGACATCCCCCAAGGGGTACTAGACTTTGAGAGGGTATAGGCTGGGCTGAGGGACCCCTTCCCACCCCAATGCATGAATGGTGTGCACCAGGCATCTGGTATATATAAATGCCTAAAAGCCTAAGTTTTCGGCTCACCAGCTGATAGCTAAAATGCATACTGACCACCAGGGAGCACACCTTTAATGCAGAAGCAGAAACCACAGACATGGAAACATGGAACAGATTGATGAATATCAGAGGGAAAGTGTAAGGGAGGAGGGCAGGAAGAAATTAACCGAAGATCTTATATGCATACTAGAGGCCCATTGTATGAATGGGTCCTTTGGCTTGGCCAATGGGAAACAGGCCAAAACTGGCCCAGTGCATGGATTCTTGCACCAATAAGGTCCCTCAGCCTGGCCTGTGGGGATTGAGCTGAAACCAACATCCACAAAGGGGTCCCAGATTGCAAAAGGGTGCAGGTCAGGCCAAAAGACCCCACTGTGCACTAGGTCTCTAGTAAATATATAAAATCATCATCTTGTACACCTTAAATATATACAATTTTTGTGACAAAGAATAAAATAAAATAAAATAAATAGCCCAAAATTAGTAAAAAAAAATAATAATAATAATTAAAAGATATGGTGCATTTATCTCCAGAAAAATATCAACATTTTTGGAATAAATCTAAATAAAATATATGTAAAACTTCTACAAAGAAATTTCAAAACATTACTGAGAGAAATAAAATTAGACAAGTTAATGGAGAGCTATGCCATGTTCAATGGTTAAAAGGCAGAAAATGAAGATGTTATTTCTCTCCAAGCTAATTTTTAGTAAAGTGAAGTAAGTAAAAATGTTTGGCCTCCAACACTGTTTTTGCATGGAAGGCAGTCAAAGGGAGGGTAGTAGGCTGATTTTAAAAGCAATATGGAAATGTAAAGGCCAAATATTACAAAGGCACTTCTGAAGAATGAAACATTTGATCCTTCCAAGTATTAAGATCCTATCTAATATGCAAGTAATATGCAAATTGACCATCACTCCAACACACAAGATGGCTGCCCTCATGTGGTCAAAGATGCTTCCCCCAGGTAGACACAAGATGTCTGCCACAAGATGGCCAGCAGGGGAGGGCAGTTGGGAGGGAACAGGACTGCAGAGGAGGAATTAGGGGCAATTAGGCTAACAGAGGAGCAGTTAGGCATCAATAAGGCTGGCAGAGGAGTGGTTAGGGGGTGATCAGGCTGGTAGGTAGAAGCAGTTAGGGATAATCAGGAATGCAGGAAGGCAAGCAGTTTGGAGCCAGCAGTCCTGGATTGTAAACAGGCAGTTGGACATCCCTTGAGGAGTCCCAGATTGGAGAGGGTGCAGGTTGGGCTGAGGGATTACCAACCCCCCAACAATCCACCAGGCCTCTAGTCTATTATAAATGATTGAGTCTGGGCATAACTGAAGCTTTCTTAATTCTGGTAATCTAAAACTTGATCAAGGGGGTATATACAGGGCAGTGTTATTTTGTAAAAGTACAATAACCATATAACATAATATTTGTCTAATTAGTTGTATATTTCTGAAGCCAATATGGCAAAATATTAAAATGGAACGATGGTGGGTGAGGTTTACACTGATTATTCTCTATGCTTTTTTACATGTACGTAATTCTCCAATAATTTCAAAAGAAATACTTTATAAAACTAATTTTCCTTCTTTTTTTAAATTATATTTGAGCCCTAATTGGTTTGGCTCAGTGGATAGAGTGTTGGCCTGTGGACAGAGTGGTCCAAGGTTCGATTCTGGTCAGGGGCACGTATCTTTGTTGCAGGCACATCCCCAGTGGGGGGTGTACAGGAGGCAGCTGATCAATGTTTCTCTCTCATCGATGTTTCTAACTCTATCCCTCTTCCTTCCTCTCTGTAAAAAATCAATAAAACACATTTTAAAAATAAATAAATAAATAAATAAAATTATATTTGATTTAGGATATATTTTAATTACAAATTTGTGTATGGCAGAAACCGTACCATACCTCTCCCTCATTGTACCATCCTATGATTTTTCCCTTTCTCAGATTCTGGCAAAAATTACTATAGTGTGAGAAGACATGAAAAGGCTGGTGAATGCTATGATTACAAACTTCTCTACCCCTATGATCTGCAGAATAATGCTGGTGTTCTGGACAGATGGTTAGATTGATAGCAGGTAACAAGTCTCAACAGTAGAAAAAAAAAAAAAGCTGTTTGTGAAAGAGAAGGACCCGGAATCCTCCAAGTACAACAGCTGTCAGTGAGTAAATGTTCATTTGATAAACTATCAGACCACCTCTGGAAGTGCTCTTGTCTAAGAGCAACTCACTCAACACTCAATTACTCAGGACTGAGCACCAGCCTGCAGTTTAAGGGCCATTGTCTAAGGAATAAGACACAAGAGATGCATACTCTGCTCTGTCATATTTGTTGTCTTCTGTTGGCTAGAGATGACTTCTCTCCAGGCTTCCTCTAAAATGTGCGGGTCAAATGGTAAATTCTAGGATCAAACTCCAGGTGTTTAAGTATGTTTAATATGCACTTAAAATATACTGTTATTGATATTAGTATGTCATTGGCTTATAGTGCAATGCAACCTACTTTGTCTATTTTTAGTTTGACTAAAGTAATTCAAAAACAAAAATCTAAAATTCTAAAATTTTAGTTTTTTAGTGGAATTTATTTTTTGAGGAGTGATTATGGTGTCTAAGAGATGTTACCTTATTGGTTGTTTTTTATTTTATTCTGATCCAGTGATTAGATCATTATAAACCATTCTTTATTCATTTTCTGATGCAGTCACAGTTTGGCATTATATTCAGAATGGGGAACAGTATCTAGGCTTAATGTGGGTGCAAATTCAAATGCCTACAGGGACCGAAGGGATAACCTAAAAAAAAAATGAGCAAGGTGGTGATGGTATAAGAAAAATAAGAAAGCGTGTGTCATTGTAAATAGAAAAGGATTAATTTGCCTGAGTTCTGTGAAGTGGTATTAAACTGGAACCTTCTCAATGGCTAGGCTCCACTCAGTTCTGGCTCTTTATAGCCACACAGGAATTTGGGCCCAATGATGCTATCAAATATTTACTTTTCCAAAGAAACCTGAAATACCTCTCTCTTAAAAAATCTTCCAATTTAAAAAACCAATCCATTTAGAAACTAACAAACACACACTCTTTTGCTCTTTCTATGGGCCAAACTGAATCCTTCTAGGGCTGTTTTGGTATGGTTCTATGAACCTTATTCTTCCAATGTAGTCAAGGAACTGAGGCACACAGTTTACATAAAAATGATATGAAGCAATGTTAAATGCTACATGCATTTATTTTGTACTCATTCACACAATAGTCTTTATTAAGAACCTTCTAGGCCCCAGGCCCTGTATGAGTTAAGAGGGCTACAGAGATGAACAAGCGTACGTATTTTCTATTGTCGAGCAACTCCTAGTCTGGGAGAAGATGCATATTATTATATTTGTTGTTAAACAAATCTAATAGTAAGAGGGACAACTGAGTGTTGCAGAACTTCATAAGGTGGAGGCTTCGCTGACATTTTTCTTAATGTCACAGGGAATAGTTGGGAATGAGTGAGCCCCTTTTATATTGTATAAATAGGTACCATCTATCTGCATGGACTGTACTTTACTTTAGCAGAATCACAAAAAGCAAAAACAAGTCATGTAACTACTTCACCAACAACTTCTAAAGGAAGTGGGACACTGACTGAGGGCCTCTCTTCAGCTAATCCTTCTGACATTCTTTTAAAGCACATCTTTAGTAGTACTAAGCAGTTATTTCTTTTACATAGGTATACTACCAGCTACCTGGTTAGCTTACCATTTACAAACACACACACACTTATTCACATAGTATTTTATTTATTTTGCCACTGAAGAGAGTCTTACTTAAGCTGCAAGTTAAATAACAGCGATGGTCACTTATTTTTTCTACTTGCAAACTGCGGTATGGCCACAAAGAAGACACATAAGTGAATAAATTCACTTTAGTTCTAGAGCTCTTTGGTTGTGATTAAAATGGAAACAATATGCCTTAGGAATGCCGAGTGCATTGCCCTTTAAGCTATTTACTGTTAATTGTGCTTTATTCACCAAAATACACAGTAGAGGTCCAATGCTCCGTTTCTATGAGTATCCTTCTGAGCATTCCCTCTGACATACAACACTTTGTAGGCTTGGAAGAGGGATCATTTGATTCCAACATATCTTCAAAATTTGCTGCAGGCAGTTTTCCCCAAATTATACCTTTGTGAAGGGTAAGGAGGAAGTTGATGATTGCTCTTTAAAAGTTATTTGGTCCTTCTGGGTGGAAGAACAATGTGTTCATTTGTGATAAAAATCTAGAAAGGAATGATGTCATGAAGTATTGGTTTAACTAATGAGATGGGAAACTCCAAAGACCTCTTGGCTGTTTCACTAAATAAAATACCCACCTTCAGACATAAAAAACAATTGTGGAAAAAGCTTCTTTCAAAAGTAAACACTCCAGTATCTGACGGCAGGTGTTACTGACAGAACTGAAGAGACTGGAATTTCCTATAACTGTGCTTGGCTTTGAGGAATACAAATTTTACCCTGTCTTTCATCATGGCAATAACATGGTAACGATTAAATTCACCTGAAAAAGCCCGAGGGGTCTGTTTGTTTCATGGGAACTTCTAAGTATCTTGCGTACAGACTTGTTCAATTGGGAGTTTGTGAATTTAAGCACAGCAAACTCCAGCTTACCTGACATGGCCAAGAGAATGGTATGCACTACTTAATTGAATATTCTTGTTGAAGAGCTGTTGCACATACCATACATTTTAATTTTCAAAGAGAAAAGTTTGGTTAGCATTAAAGTCGCATTCACATGGCTTAAAGCTTACTTTGATGCAATAGTGGAAGGTTGTCTCCTTTATCCTCTGTGCTGTGGTTCCTCTGTCTTTAGGCACTTTCCCAGTTTGGGGCAGAATTTACTCCTCAGCTCCTCTGATTGCAGTCTATATACCATGAAACCCTCCCAGCCCCCAGAGATCCCCAGAATTTGTGCTTGGCCTCATCCACGCCCTATCAATCTATTCCTTCAGGGCTATTCTGGGTGACCAGCTAGTTCCTTGTCAGACCAATTTGAGCTGCACTGTTTTGATTGATAGTTGTGTAATCTAAAGACCTCTGAACAAGATTTGATTGAAGGATCTTGGTTTTGCCTCTTACGGTTTGCTTAGAATAAATAATTTGGAATCATACAATTCCATCACCTTTTGAAATTCAGAGACCTTATGTCAATATGGCAAGTCTACCCTAAATTCTTTATTTCTATGAACACAATAGCTGCAGTTAGAAAAGCTGTGACTTAAAACACAGTCGCATGATGCCCCAGGCATGTGCTTTCCCACTCGTTCCCTTTAGCCAAAAAGTTAAAGGGAAGTGTGGATTCCCTCTACCCTGCTTCCCTGTCACCTAAAATAGGTCATTGTTCCTCAAGACCCTCACATGGCATATCAATTTCTTTAGCAATTATTGAACTACTATGACAAGCATTTATTGAACTACTTACTAAGTACGAGGCACTGTGGCAGGCATTTAGAAGCCAACAATGAACAAAATGGAACAAACAGCAAACAAAAAAATCCTATCCTCATGGAGCTTAAAATCTAGTGAGGTGAAGGGAAAATGAACACATTGAATGTTAGTGATAAATGACATGAAGAATTATAAAGCAGGATAAGACCTGCAGTTACTGATATGGTGTTTGCACGAAATAAAAGTGTTAGATATTGAAGACTTTCCCACTTCTAAATTGAACATATCTGACCGAAGTAAAAATCTACTAAGGAAATGTGTGTGGAGAAAAGCAAATCAAATGAAGTATTCTGATTAGTATTAAAGTATTGAATCCATACTTTTTATAAAAGAAGGCCATTTTAGGGATGTGTATTTCTTTCTTAGCACTGTTGTAACAAAGTGTACCACAACTGCATGGCTTAGAACAGAGGTCGGCAAACTCATTAGTCATCAGAGCCAAATTTCAACAGTATAACGATTAAAATTTCTTTTGAGAGCCAAATTTTTTAAACTTATACTTCTTCTAACTCCATTTCTTCTAACTCAATTTCTTCAAAATAAACTCACTCAGGCCATGGTATTTTGTGGAAGAGCCACACTCAAGGGGCCAAAGAGCCACATTTGGCTCACGAGCCTCAGTTTGCTGACCACTGGCCTAGAAAAGGAATTTTTTAATCTCATGGTCCTGGAGGCCGAAAGTCTGGAATCAGTGCCAGTAGGGAGTCTCAGATACTTCTTGTAGAAGGAGCCTTCCTTGCCTCTTCCTGGTAGCTTGCTGCAGTCTTAGATGTTCCTTAACTTGTAGATGCCTCTCTCCAATACTCCATTTTTACATAGCTTTCTTCTTGTATGTGTGTCTGTGTTTTGTCTAAATTGCTCCTCTTATAAGCACTCCAATTATATTAGGTTAGGATTCATCCTAATGACCTCATTTTAACTACATCTGTAAAGATCGTATCTCCAAGTAAGTTTGCATTCTGGAACTTCAACATATATATATATTTTTTAAACACATGGTGTTATAACTTGATATTTCTCTGGTGAGAAAGACAGATGCACATATAAATAGCTATATTATTGGGCAGCAATAATTAGGTGCTAATGGTTCTTTGGTGCTAAAAAGGAGGGCCACTTACTCCTTATAAAAGGGAAAGTCCACATAAACTATAAGGAATAAAATTAGTAAAAATGTACTTAAAGTGGGTGGATGAAGCCAGTTTATTATGTACTTACTTAACAAACTGTGTTCATTATCACCTTATTAAGGTAGCTGTATCATAGCCCATTTAGTTTAAAAGTGTTTATATACTTCACATCATGGTTGCATGGCTTTTTTCCCCTTCATTTTCCTTTTCTGTCTGTTGGACTTGGAAAGCTTAAAAGTCTGACCTTGCCAGAAAATGTAGCAGCTCCGTGTAATTGGCTGTCTCCACTCGAGGTAACAGGAGAACCTGTGGGGTTCAGCAGGGTGGATTCTGATGGAACAAGGGTTGCATATGAGGCAGTTGGATCCTTGCTGTAAATGCTGGTTCACAGCCCAGCGTAGAAGGAGGCACTTGGTCTCAGGAAAAAGCCAGGACTGTGCCTCCCTTCCCTGTATCCTACTCCATTCATTCTGTGTGTCAACTCAGGCCACTGGGGACAGCTCAGGTCAGGTGGAGTTGGAGTCTCCAGACACTCTACCAAGACAACACATTTTAAAATATGCCCTTAATTTGATCCTTCCCCAAAGAAGCCTAAAACATATAGGATTCTTGGCAAAATCTATCATCATGACATTATAGAAGATTTATAAGCACTCCTAAAGATTGCTTCGGGATTATAGGAGTTCCTCAAGTGCCTGCAGGCCCCTCTGATCAACTTTGCACACTAAGCAGGGGATGGAGAAGGAAAGCTGCCGTCACTCCAGGTGTATGCCTTCTCACACTTGTCGCTCTGGACTCTGATGAAAGAGATCTGATTACAGGGATTATTAATTATTACCCCAGATTTCTGTAGACAGTATTTTTTGTCCTTCCTAGAAAAGCTATAGCAGGATACTAAATATTCTTCTGGTTTTTTGTTTTGTTTTGTTTTTATAATCAAGCCACATTTTTTTCTGACTTGCAATGAAACGTAAGCTAAACTCCTTTTAATTTTTTTCAGGAATGTTTTTCCATCTTTTGAGCTTCAGAGATTTCTCCTCACTCCTCCTTTTTTAAAAAAAAAAAATAGTGGATAAATTGTTCTAGCTTAGCTAGGGGTAGCTTCCTGAAAATTTATCTTCTGACTTCTAATTAAATTTCAGTTTAGAAGCAAGTGTTGTTGTTTTTTTTTTCCTCTTCTTTCTCTAATTTATAAACTGTCTAGCTCTAGTATTATTGGCAAGATTATGTTCCCTTTGTTGTTTTAACCTCAACTTTATAAAAACAGCTCACATGATGCTTTACTCCAAGATTGGAGACTTCAGACATTTATAAATCCAAAAACAACATGTTCCTCTGTGGAGATTCACGGTAGTGCTGGGGGGCATGTCATAAAGAAAGCCAGACATGGTGAGGACAGAGTAAATAGGAGAAAAAAAAGTTTCTGAAGTATGAGCTTTGCAAGACTTGCAAGACTAAAGTAAATAGCATTACTCATCTTCCCAACTGTAAGTAGAACTTTATTTTAGAAAATCAGCACTAGCCAAAAAGTATCA
>PVJN01001410.1:0-22382 GCA_004026805.1 Lasiurus borealis
TTCAACACCTTTGTGGAAAAGCTACACTCTTGCCTTTCTTTCTGTGTGTTCTGAAAACTCGAATGCAAATCTAAATCTCAAAGATAAGTGAATGCATGTTTATATTTAGGCTTGAGTGTCTGAGGATTTTGTAAGTCTAGTACTTTTACAAGATATGTGTCAGACTTCAGCATTCTGAGCTAATTTTTCCTTGTAATCAATGGATTTTTTCATTGATTAGATTATAATCTCTAATTTCCAGCAAAATTTCATGAGGTAAAATTTTAAATATTAGCCCTGACTAGTTTGGCTCAGTGGATAGAGCATCAACCTTTGGACTGAAGGGTCCTGGGTTCGATTCCAGTCAAGGGCATGTACCTTGGTTGTGGGCACATCCCCAGTAGGAGGTGTGAGGGAGGCAGCTGATTGATGTTTCTAACTCTCTCTCCCTCTCCTTTCCTCTCTGTAAAAACTTAATAATAAAATATATTTAATTTTTTTAAAATATTCATTTACTTCCATGTTGTTTTTTTATATCTTATTTCTTACCTGCAACAATAATATGAATGCCTGACCTCCCTTCCATATTTTCAATTTCTATCTATCCTTGTTCACTTTGTAAAATCTTACTTACATTCTTTTCAATTTTATTATTTTCTTCAATGTCTTAAATTCTATATTAAATACTATAAAATTTGTCTTAAATATTATAAATATTTTTAAAAATATGTTTTTTATTGAAGAAAGGAGAAGGACGGAGAGATAGAAACATCAAAGACGAAACAGTCATTGATCAGCTGCCTCGTGCACATGCCCCACATTGAGGATCTAGTGAGAGACCCAGGCATATGCCCTTAACGGATTTAACTGAGATCTGATTCCTAGGTCAATTCTCAACCACTGGGCCACACTGGCCAGGCTTAAGTTCTTTTTTTAATTCCTGTGTTCCTTGTGTACCTTGCAATTTAGTCTTTAGTTTTTCTTTTTCTTTTTCCTCAAATATGTTATTGGTTTCAGAGAGGATTTGATAGGAAGAGAGAGAAAGAAACATGGATGATGAAAGAATCATTGATTATCTGCCTCCTGAATGCCCCACACTGGGGATCAAACTCGAAACCTGGGCACGTGCCCTGACTGGGAATGGAACCATGACTTCCAGGTTCATAGGTCCAAGCTCAACCATTGAATGAGCATGTTTCATTCACTTTAAGGTGCTGTATTTCAATTTTCTTCGTATGATGGCTATTCTGGAAGTCTTTTCATCGGCAGATTTTTTTGTGCATGTCTAATATGTTACAATTTTATGTGATGTGGTCTGCCGTCTTCCATTTTTATTTATTTCATGGATATAGTTTCTAGTTTGGGGCTATCTTTGATGTTCGGCCTCTTTACATTTATTTTTTGCTTCCGATTTCTGAGAGTTATTTTCACTAGACTCCATAAGACCTCAGTTCCTTTCTGCTATTTTTCATAAAAATTTTTAGTGCCTCCTCTTCTGCTCAGTGACCACAGTGGGGAGAGGGAGTTTATAGGATTTGTTTCTTTTTTCTTTTACTTACAGGAATTTGAAGGTTGCCTCTCTCTGTCTCCTTGCAATGTTAAAAATGTTGATCCTGTGTGTTTATATTTGTTTTCCTGTTGGTATTTTGATTGTTTTGGAGAGTGAAAGGGAGTTTTAGAAGTATGGTACTATTTGGTTTGCCAAACTCCACTGGTCAATTCTCAGTCTGCATTTTATCTGATTTATCAGTAGGATTTGGCAGTGATGGTACCCAGTAAGTTTATTCTTTTGGATATACTTTCTTCATGTTACTTTTAAGACACTACACTTTTCTTTATAACATTGTGATGAATCTTTCCATTTCATTTGCTGATCATCTTCTCCCAGACCCTTCTGTTTTATATCTGATATTACAGAGACTTACATAGATTTTTTATTCAACACTTGCACTTCAACCAGGCCTCTCAAAACCAGCATGTTCTCCATTGAACTCCTAATTTTTCATCTTCTAAATGTGCACATACACCTTCCTCTAGATTTTTCTATCCCCCTTGAATATTGCATTATTTTTAATGACAGAGACCCAAATTGTCAACTCTTGACTCTTCTGTTTCTCTTCAACCTTACAAACAATTCATTAAGAGCCCCTAATAGTTTTAATTATAAAATAATTATAGTTGAGCATTCTCTACCACCTCAGTGTAAGCTGTGGTCATTTTTCTTTTCTTTTTTTAAAATATATTTTATTGATTTTTTTACAGAAAAGAAGGGAGAGGGATCGAGAATTAGAGACATCGATGAGAGAGAGGCATTGATCAACCACTTCCTGCACGCCCCCTACTGGGGATGTGCCCGCAACCAGGATACATGCCCTTGACCAGAATCGAACCTGGGACCTTTCAGTCCTCAGGCCGATGCTCTATCCACTGAGCCAAACTGGTTTTGGTGCCATCATTTTTCTGGACTACTGGTATACCCTTTTGAATGGGTCTTCTCTTTACTACTTACATTACCCTGAGAAATTCTCTTTAAAATTAAAGCTCCTTTGCTCAAACTCTCCCAGGCTGTCTATTTCCCTCCATATACTGCCTTAATGTATTATTATATTGTCCTACACATGATCTGCCACTCATTGCCTCTATTATCTGTAAGACTGCCATTTGATTATTCCATTCCAGTTGCCTTGGTTTCCCTCTTGTTCTGCAAATAGGCAAGGTATTCTCTTGCACTGTTATTTTACATTTATAATTCTTCCTGCTTAGAACACTCTTCACCCAGTTACCCACACAGCTCACTCTTTCACTTGCCTCATGCCTATGCTGAAACACTGCCTTCTCCACGAAGCATACCCTGACCTTCCCCTTAATGTTACAATTTGGTCTCTCCACCCTTTCAGGGTGCAATAGACGGATACATACACATGCTGCTCTTCTAAAGGTAAAAATGTTTTTGCCTTTTTCCAGTCAAAAACAGATATTTCATGGGCATGGAGGTGTTTTATTTCCTTCTTCAGTTCCAGAACGATCTTAAGTCTGGTATTCTTTGAGGAGATAATGCACTTTAAAGATACCCCAGTAAAGATATGTCTAAGTAATAAGCACTGGCAAAATTAGTAGTTTCTATCGATTTATTAACCCCAAAATTACTCTGTAGAACACAGAATGAAACAGTGTAGTGGCAGAGTCCTGTATCTGTTCAGGTAACTCACAGAAGGCATAAATTAGGTACTTAGCAAGGACTGATAATTCATTCAGAGACTAGGAACAAAATTAGGGCATTAGAGCAGAGGGGGCTTGTGGAGGAATTTCCAAGAATCCCTTGCTTCTTCTAGACAGCATCGGTGCATGCTACGTTTTGTACTGAAATCTTGAGGTTTGGGGAAAGGATAAAATGTAATATAATAGGTACTTATCTTTAAATCCCTCCTATTCTTAGCATATCTCTCAGGAGCAGCAACATTTCTTCAGTTTGATGTGAGAAACGGTTGAGAGTGCAGTTAAGAAATTTACAAAACTATTTAATGCTCCGGAACGTCAGTTATAAATCAACGAAAAGGTCTCTTAGAAGCTTGATGGAATTAGTGGGTTACCCACAATATGGTTTGTGCTCAGAAGTTTCAGAATCAGGGAAAGGAGGTTTGTGTTTACCAGGTAAATGCCTCTGGCAATTTTAATTAAAGAATCAAAGTTTCAATTCTCTTATTTGTAAAACAGAAATAATAATGTCAACTTGGTAAGGTTCGTATGAGGACAACATGGTTGTAAAGTGCTGTGTTAGTTATCTGTGGCAGCTGTGACAAATTACCACAGATTTAGTGGCTCAAAACAACATTTATTATCTCGCATTTCTATAGAGCACGAGTCCAATATGGATTTTACTTGCTAAGATCAAGGTTTTGGCAGGTGCTTTTCTTCCTGGAGGGCTAGGGAAACATTCCTTTCCTTACCTTCTCCAACGCCTAGAGATCGTACACTTTCCTTGGCTGATCCCCCTTCCTCAGACTTCAAAGCCAATGCTATGAGACTAAGTTCTCATGCTGACATGTCTCTAGTTCTATTTTTTAAATTCCTTCTTCCATGTGCAGCCACCTTGATAATCTATAATAATGAAAACATAATATGCTAATTAGACTGATCAGCCAAACCACCTTCCGGACCTCATTCCGGATGTTCTTCCAGGTGAAGCCATGGCAGCAGGGGCCCAAACAGAGGCAGTTAGGGGTAATTGGGCAGTTAGACAAGAAGTTAGGTGTGATCGGGCAGGCAGGAAGAGTGGTTAGGGGTGAACAGGCAGGTAGACAAGCAGTTAGGGGTGATCAAGTAGGTAGACAAGCACTTAGGGGCAATCAGGCAGGCAGGGAGAGTGGTTAGGGGATATCAGGCAAGTAGGAGAGCCGTTAGAGGCAATCAGGCAGGCAGGTGAGCTGTTAGGGGCAATCAGATAGGCAGCCAGGAGTGGTGAGGAGAAGGTACAGGTAGGACAGAGGGACCTGCCCCTATGCACAAATTTTTGCACTGGGCCTCTAGTCTAGGATAATCTAGCTATTTCTAAGGCCATCTGATTGCTATCCGAGATGTGTGGATGGACCTTCTCTGTCGCTAGTGGGAGTGGCACTCTTTGGGTATAGCTGGAATAAGCATATGGGAGGATAAGCTGTGAGAGAACCACATCCCTACATTTCTACAGTCCCATCTCACTTGATCCAATCCCAGAAGATGTGCAGCAGGGAATTCAGTAGTATCAGAAGCAGAGCCAGCCTCTGAAGTGTCCTTTCCATGGTGGGATTATATTCTAGTTGCAGTCCATTAGTCCTTTGTGTGTGCGTCTACATGGCCAGGAGCCATATGGGTGAATTCACAGGTGCCCAGAGAGTGTACCCCTGCAACAGGAGTTCCAGGAGAGCAAGAGAGCACCAACAAAGAGCTGCAAGAGAGCTTACTCCTTTGTTTAGCAGATTAAATATCTCCATCTTTCTACATGTGCATCAATCATGCTTACTCTAGCCAAGGATCTGTTTCCAGTGTGACTGACAGAAAAGTACCTTCACTGTGTCACTCACACTTTACTGGGCATGTGGCCCTGCCCTCAGAGATCTTGGGGAATAGAGCTGGGGAGAGTTAAACTGCAGCTTCCTGGCAAAGCTGCACACATGAATTACTACACCTATATTCGATCTTCCCCTTGTTCTTTTCTCTGCATTTGTAACCAGGTTATGCCCAGCTGGCATGGTTCAGTGGTTGAGCAGTAACCAATGAACCAATAGGTCACTGGTTTGATTCCTAGTCAGGGCACCTGCCTGGGTTGCAGGTTTGATCTGCAATGGGTGGGCGTGTCTGAGACAGCCCATCATTGTTTCTATCAATTTATCCCTTTCCCTTCTTTTCCCTCCAGAATCAATAAACATATTTTTAAAAAATAATCACATCAAATGACAATGTTATCATGATTCATTATCAACCTTAATTCTATCCCTAAGCTTAATTTCTATTTGCCATGTAACTTAACATATTGACACGTTCAGGGGATTAGACTATATAATCTTTAAAGGACCGTTATTTTGCCTACCACAAATGCTAGTTATTGAAAGATTCTTCAGTTCCTGTCTTCCATAGTAACAACAACAGTATGAGCTGCATAGTATATTTGTATTGATTAGATGAGCTAATAGAAATACTAGTAAAGGGGAAAACAGTAGATCTTAGTAAACAGTAGCTATAATTTAGTACTTAGAGTCTAGCTTTTTATTTGCTTGTTTTTCTGTGTTTTTTTTGTTTGTTTACTAGTAAAATAAACATTAGTGAATTGGTATATTTCAAATTATTGTGAAAATTAGAGATAATATATGTAGTATCCATAACACTTATTGGTTGTATAATATTATATTTCTACCTAATATCTCTAATTCTTCTATTTCTCATCTGTAAATTGGGGTTAATAATTGTATATAACTCAGGATTCTTTCAAGGTTGAATCAGAATATATACATAAAGCATTTAGCACAGTACTTGATACCTACTAAAAGGTTCCATAACAAGTTAGTCATTATTATGATTTGTGATAATACAAATCATTACTATCTCTCTGTGTTCTATTACTCATGACTCTTTCTAAAAGAACTCCCTCTGAACCTCTAGCCAGGCTCACCAAGGAGCAAAGAGAGAGACCCAAATAAACACAATCAGAAATGAAAGAGGCGAAATAATATCAGACTCTACAGAAATATAAAGGATTGTTAAAAAAATACTATGAACAATTCTATTCCAATGAACAAGAAAACCTGGAGGAAATGGACATATCCCTAAAAATATAAAACCTTTCAAAACTCAATCAGAAAGAATCTAAAAATCTCAATAGGCTGATAACTATGGAAGAAATTGAAGCAGTCATCAAAAAGCTTCCAGCAAACAAAAGCCAGGGACCAGATGGCTACACAGGAGAGTTTTACCAAACATTCAAGGAAGAATTAAAGTCTATCTTCTTCAGACTATTCCAAAAATTCAAGAGGAAAGAACACTTCCAAGCTCATTCTATGAAGCCAGCATCACCCTAATACCAAGATCAGATAAAGACAACACCATGGAAGAGAATTAAAGGCCAATGTCCCTCATGAACCTAGATGCCAAAGTTCTCAACCAAATTCTAGCAAATCAGATCCAGCATTACATCAGAAAGATCATTCACCATGAGCAAGAATGATTTTCTTCAGGGATGCAAGGTTAGTACAGTATCCACAAATCAATAAACGTGATACATCACATAAACAAATTGAGAGATACAAATCACATAGTCATAACAATTGATGCAGAAAAAGCTTTGGACAAAACTCACCACCCTTTCTTGATAAAAATCCTCAGCAAAATGGCAATAGCAGTATCAGTCTTCAACATAATAAAAGCCTTATATGACAAACCTACCATCAACATCATATTCAATGGGCAAAAACTAAAACCATTTCTCCTAAGAACAGGAACAAGATAGGGATGCCACTTTCACCACTCCTGTTCGACATAGTTCTGCAAATGCTAGCCTTAGCAATTAGACAAAAAGAAATAAAAGGCATACAAATTCGAAAAGAAGATATAAAACTGTCATTATTCACAGATGACATGATACTGTATATGGAAAACCCTAAAGTCTCCATCAAAAATTATTAGACTCACTGAATGAATTTTGCAGTGTAGCAGGATACAAAATTATATGGCATATTTATACACCCAGAAATATATGGCATATCTATACACCAATCGTGAACTTACAGGAAGATACTTTAAAAAAATCCAATTTCCCTGCACCAAAAAATTAAGATACCTAAGAATAAACTTAACTAAGGGGGTAAAAGATCTGTACATGGAAAACTACAGGACACTGAAAAACGAGATAGAGGAAGACATGAACAGATGGAAGAACATACCCTGCTCATACATTGGTAGAATCAACATCATTAAAGGGTCCATACTACCCAAAGAAATCTATACATTTTATGCACTCCTTGTTAAAATACCAACAGCATATTTCACAGACCGAGAACAAACTCTACAAAAATGCATCTGGAATAAAAAAAGACCCTGAATATCTGCAGCAGTTCTGAGAAAGAACAACGTAGGAGGGATGCAAAAACCATATTTCAAGCTGCATTACAAAGCCACTGTTCTCAAAACTGCACAGAGCTGAAACCGGTTTGGCTCAGTGGATAGAGCGTAGGCCTGTGGACTGAAGGGTCCCATGTTTGATTCCGGTCAAGGGCGTGTACATTGGTTGTGGGCACATCCCCAGTAGGGGGCGTGCAGGAGGTAGCTGATCAATGTTTCTCTCTCATCGATGTTTCTAACTTTCTATCCCTCTCCCTTCCTCTCTGTAAAAAATTAATAAAATATATTTTTAAAAAACTGCACAAGAACAAACATATACAGATGAATGGAATAGAATAGAGAACCCATAAGTTGACACAAACCACTATGCTCAACTAATATGTAACAAAGGAGATAAGAACATACAATGGAGTCAAGACAGTCTCTTTAATAAATGGTGTTGAGAAAATTGGACAGATACATGCAAGAAAAAAAAATGAAACCAGACCAGCAACTTACACCACTCACAAAAATAAACTCAAAGTGGATAAAAAACTTAAACATAAAATGGGAAACCATAAAAATATTAGAGAAATCCCCAGGCAGTAAAATCTCAGACATATGCTGAAGCAATATCTTCACCAATACGGCTCCTAGGGCGATGGAAACTAAAGAGGAAATAAACAAATGGGACTTCATGAAAATAAGAAGCTTCTGCACAGCAAAAGAAACCATCAACAAAAACAAGAAAGCCCACTGCATGAGAGAACATATTTGCCAATATCACAGATGAGGGCTTAATTTCCAACATTTATAGGGAACACATACAATTTAAAAAAAGGAAGATAAACAACCCAATCAAAAAATGGGCAACATATCTAAATAGTTACTTATCAAAAGAAGACATGAGGAAGGCCAAGAGACATACGAAAACATGCTCAAAGTCACTAATCATTTGAGAGATGAAAATAAAAAAGACAATGCTGTACCATCTCACACCTGTCAGAATGGCTATCATCAACAAACCCACAAATGAGAAGTACTGTTGAGGATGCAGGGAAAAAGAATTCTATTATGCTGCTGGTGGGAATGCAGACTGGTGCAGCCACTGTGGAGAACAGTATGGAGTTTCCTCACCAAAACTATACATGGAATTTCCATTATAGTGATCCCACTTCTAGGAATATACCCCAAGAAACTAGAAACACCAATCAGAAAGGATATAAGCACCCCTATGGTCATAGCAGCACAATTCACCATAGCTAAGATTTGGAAACAGCCTAAGTGCCCATCAGCAGATGAGTGGATTAGAAAACCGTGGTACATCTACACAGTGGAATACTATGCTGCTATGAAAAGAAGAGATTCTTACCATTTGCAGCAACCTGGTTGGAACTGGAGAGCATTATGCTAAGCTAATTAAGCCAGGCAGAGAGAGATAAATAGCACATGATGCCACTCATTGTGTAATATAATGATGAACAAAAACAGATTGAGAGACAGAGAAGCATCCTTCAGACTGTCAAACCTCAGAGGGAAGGTAAGGGAGGGTGGGGGTAAGGGGGAGAGATCAACCAAAGGACATGTATGCTTGCCTATACACCTAACCAGTGGACACTGGGTCCATGGTGTGAGGGCATGAGTGGGGGGGGGTGAGGGGACAATGCAAGGATAAGGCCACATATGTAACACCTTAATCAATAAGGACACAATTTAAAAAATAAAAATAAAAGAACTCCCTCTTGAAAGATTTCAGTTTTCTTGGAATAATCGATGCTGTATGAGAAAACTGGGAATGCATTCATCATGGACAGATGGATTCGGGCTCTTCACGCCAAAGCAAATTACCCCCTACCTGCGGATTCCCTCCCTTTTCCAGGGACCTATGGAGGTTGAGTGAAAAGCAAAGATAAATGGGCATTCTCAGGCTGACCATCAGCCAAGAGCGGAGGACACACGCTTGCCAAATCTACATGTACTCCATGCACTGTGGCATTGTGCAGACTGTGGGAGTCCAGCCATCTGAATGAGATCTTGAGAAGTAGCTGCTATTTGAAGACTTTTTTTTAAATTTGTGTTTATTTATTTTTAATTTTTTTATTAATGAATTACATGTATACATATCTCCCCCCCCCCCTCACTTTGTGGTCATTCTTATTCATTGGCTTCCATTGTTTGCCTGAGGGTATTACTTGAGACACTCTCATTTGGTACATTTTCCTTAAAATGAGAGTAGCTTTCTCCATATGTCCATAAGTCACCTATTAAAATATAACATAAGTATAAGCTTTTTTTTAGGAAGAGATAGAATCAGACCCTTTTCTTTTTCTCAGGATTTTTTATTTTGGTTAACTTTTTGTTCAAAAGTGAGAAAATATCCTGTGCTCTTTTTGTTGTTGTTGTTAAATACATATTACATTTATAGGCCTCTTTATTCTTCTGGTCCTTTTACAATGTTTTCAGCCTTCTTATTTACCTAGAAAATTTCTTTTGACCATTAAAAATCTGTCTCAGATAGTACTTCCTTCTCCAAACCTTTTCCCCAAATTGTCAGTCCATTCTTTGCTAGGTGACTCCATTTCATTTCACTGAAAACATTTAATTATAATTTGTTGCTTTATTATTTGTATTATCAACTACTCCAAGATCTACTTGGGGTAGAAAGTTTGTCTTTTCTATCTCTGTGTCTCAGATTGCATCATAGTGCCTAGAAGATTGCTACAAGTTTAGCAATTGTTTAAACCTCACCTGAGAATATGTTTTTTTTTTTTTTAATTGATCTTAGAAAAAGTAAGGGAGAGAGAGAAAGAGAAACATTGATCTGTTGCCTTCCACAGTGCCCCCACCAAGGATTGAACCAACAACCTAGGCGTGTGCCCTAAGGGATAATTTGAACCCACAACCTTTTGCTATATGGGAGGAGGCTCCAACCAACTGAGCCACTGGACCAGGGCAAAAGATTAGCAATTTTTTTTTTACAAAAGAAGCAATGGGCTTAGGAATATTTGAGTTTTGAAAAGCAGACTCTCAAACTAACAAGCAAAACTAAAAGCTTATGAAAAGTATATTGGAGCATTTCATAAAACTGAAGATTAGGAAGCATTGAGCTGTAAGTACCATGGATGATTCAGTTCCTCACTAATGAAAAGTCTTTGATCTCGTTTCTTTATATATATATATATATATATATATATATATATATATGTATGTATTATTGATTTTTTACAGAGAGGAAGGTTGAAGAATAAAGAGTTGGAAACATCGATGAGAGATAAACATGGATCAGCTGCCTCCTGCACAACCCTCACTGGGGATGTGCCTGCAACCAACATGCCCTTGACCAGAATCGAACCTGGGACCTTGCAGTCCGCAGGCCGGTGCTCTATCCACTGAGCCAAACCGGTTTTGGCTGATCTCCTTTCTTTGTAACTCTGGAAACATCTTCATTCTTTCTCTCTTCAGACTGGGTTCCCTACATCTCAAGTAAAACAGGAAAAAAGAGTGATACCCCAACAGACTCCCTTGATTAAATGTCCTTTCCACTCAATCATGAATCAAAGAACAATTAGGTATGTTGTTTTGGGCTGTGTTTTCTCTTTAATTTTGATAGGAGTTTTGGTAGAGAAAGAATTTGATTGATCCTTTAAGGTCAAATGCCATTCGTACACTCATTTAAAAAGATCAAGGATTTGGAGACTTGAGGTAGAATTATTTCTCAGGTGACATCATGGAACCAGTCATAGTCCCCAGATAAGGACAAGAACTGTGTGACTGGATAGGCCAACCCTTATCCACCACACCTAGCTAGGAGAAGTCATTGAGTTCTTAACGTCTTACAGTGAATGAATTTACTTAAGGTGAGAGCCTAAGGTTATGTCAGTAGCACTGGTTACCTTGGTGAAAAGACTCTAGAGCAGTGGTTCTCAACCTGTGGGCCGAGACTCATTTGGGGGTCAAAGGATACTTTCACAGGGGTCGCCTAAGACTATTGGAAAACACCTATTTCCCATGGTCTTAGGAACCAACACACCCCTCCTCAGTGTAGCAATGTAGTTTATTGTTATCACATTAAGACTGTTATCCATGCTACACCATGATTCAAGACAAAATTTCACTTATTTGTAATTAGAAATAAATATTTCACAATATATAATTACTTATTGTTTTTGTGATTAATCACTATGCTTTAATTATGTTCCATTTGTAACAATGAAAATACATCCTGCCTATCAGATATTTACATTACAGTTCATAACAGTAGCAAAACTGCAGTGATGAAGTAGCAACAGAAATAATTGTATGGTTGGGGGTTACCAGCACATGAGGAGCTGTCTTAAAGGGTCGAGGCCTTAGGAAGGTTGAGAACCACTGCTCTAGAGGTTAAAGTCATTGGGTTAGACATATTTAGCTCTCAGTTGTACCAGGCTGAGTCTGTTTTTGCCTAGCAACCAGAAACTTCGGGGACTTTGTTGGTGTCTTTCGCATGCAGAGCCACCGTTAGTGGCCACCGCGTATTTATTAAGCACCACCAGCACTCATTACGGACGTGTTAAACATTCAGATCCTTGGAGAACTGCACAGTAGATCGAAGTATTGACTCCTGTTTCACTTTCCCCATCCGTCCAGACATCAATAACAACAGTGCATGGGGGTCTGGATTCACTGGGCTAATGTACCTCCCTTCGATCATAATTCCAGAGCCCGCCTTAATTAAGATCGATTTCCGCCCCTCTGTTGTACATCTCTTAACTAACAGAAAAGCCGCCAGGGCACAGTTTAAGCATTAAGAACGTGAAGATTGAAGAGGAGAGAGGGGAAGCAAATCCGGTGCTTATGGAGTCTCAAAACCGCATGGCTAGTATGCTTCACATAAATCCTCGAGCCGGTTTCAGAGGCATTGAAGGAGCCACAGAAGGGCCCTGGAAGGCCGGATTGCTCTTCTGGTGCATTTTCCTTCCTGGGTGCATTCTTATTTATGGGAGGGAAGAAAGGTACTTGAGATGAAGCAAGTGAAGGCCACAGCAGGCGGGAGTTGTTTGCTTCTCTTCTTAGACATTTCCAGCAACATCCCTGTCATCCACAGAATCCTCAGTGCGCATCACACTGCAGGCTCCTTCAGAGGGACCTGTGCCCAACAAAGGGAGTGCGCAGTGTCTGCCCTCAAGCAAATTACAATCTAGAAGAGAAAGCAGACGTGGCGCTAAGAAAAAGGGAACGTGGAATTGCACAATGCCTGAATAGAAACCCGGCACAAAGAGATTTTGATGAGCTGTGACCCCGAACCTTCATTCAGCTGCTGCTGCAAGAGGCTTCGTTGGTTCTTTGGGGAAATAACTTTCGGGGTTTTTGTTTGTTTGTTTGAATATATATATATATATATATATATATATATATATATACACATATATATATATATGGAGAATCTGAAAAGTAGACTGTTGGAGAGGGAGAAATAAAGTGACTGTTTCAAGGATTTTGTATGTTTTATGCTAGAATTTTTAACTGAATGTTTATTAAAGCCTATCGCAAGAATAAAAACGGTCTTGGTGTGTGTGTGTGTGAGAGAGAGAGAGAGAGAGAGAGAGAGAGAGAGAGAGAGAGAGAGAGAGAGAGCTGTATACAGACCGCTTGCTTCTTTGCTTCTGTAACAAAGCTAGATTCTAACGTTACCCGCTTGCAGTAAGCATTACATGTCACACAAACTGACACAGCAAATTTCAAGTGATTGTTTTTCTAACTATTTAAACAAACACAGTAATGATTGCGTTTATTTCTGCTTGGTTTTCTTCCAATTTTCGCTTCACATCAGCTCTGGAAAACCTATTGTCTATTCGTGTAATGTCAATATTGAATGTGTGTGTGTGTGTGTGTGTGTGTGTGTGTGTGTGTGTGTGTGTAACATCTGGGGCACTCTAATAGGGATCACTTGGGGGTCAGAGATTAGAAAATTCTCCTGTTGGTGATAATAGAAAAGGAAATTATTCCAAGGATTCGGGGTCTTGGACTCCAGTTACTAATGAATTCAGGCAGATACGTAGTCAAGGTCTTTCCAAGGTCGTCAAGACTCTTGTCTCTCTTCTTTCCAAAGAGCTTCTTTGTTCTCTGTGCAGACCAGTCCCCAAGGGAGTGTGTGAATGAATGAGTGAAGAATGAGAGAAAGGCAAATGTGATGGGCATCCAGGTAAGAACGTATGTTCTCTCTGTGTGTTCATTGATGAAAAATGATACGGATGCATTCATTCACGATGGCGCATTTTAAAATAAAATATTGTAGATGTGGGGAAATAAGGCATAGGTGAACTGCTGCTAGCTAGAAGGCACTGAACCTGGGGAAGGAAGGGTTATGTTACATCACTTTCTTGGTGAACAGGAGGTGGAAGTTTTTTCTCTCTTGTTTACATTCCATCTTGAGTTCGGTCAGTGGAGAGGCTCCGCTCTAGAACCTACCTGATAAAGTTCCTTCATCTGGCAGAGACACTGTCTGGAACATGGTAACCCCATGATTGCTTCCTCAGCACAGACCAGAGAAGGTGAAAGATTGAGGACCAATTATTGGTTCCTACATCATTTAACTTAGAAAGAAAACAGATCACTTCCTCTCTACCCTCACTGAATGGAAGTAGTCATAAGGACTCTGATCTTTCTCTATATATTTATATTGTTTTCCAAGAAGACATAAACACATGTGCTATTGATTCCAAAATTAAAAGGGCCTTTTGGAGGATATCATAATATGGACTAATTTGCAGTGAAAATTTAAGTTTTATAGTCTAAAATTAACTCCAGATTTTCTCGGAGTGTGACACCTGGACCAGTAGCTGGGCATCATCTGCCTATTTATTAGAAACTCCAAATCTGAGCCCTGCCCTATTCTGCAGATAGGATTTAGCAGTCTATTTTAACAGTGTTTCAGATGCATGCGAGAATTGGAAAAACATTGTTCTAGTCTGTGGGTGCAGATGGGGCTTCTTTGGGGAGCCATTATTCTGTCCCCCCCACTGGCCAACTCCGAACTTCACCTTCCCCCCCTTACTGACCCCAGTGTTCGGGTTACATAAGCAGACGCTATGTGAGGTTAGAAGCGCCGCTCAGATGGACTTGCTTATTGATCTCTTCATCACCCTCCTTGCATAATAAACATGGCTGAATGTTTCTGAACTTCCCAAATACTCTGGTATTTTCTCTCCCCATCTGTGTGACTTTTCTGGCTCCTGTGAGATCCCCTTCACCCCTCATTCCCATTTATTCCAGTTTCTCTGTCACCAATATCCTCTGCTTAGTATCCAGGACTCTTATATTGTGAACAAGAACTATGAAGGCATTTCTAAGGTTTCTCGGTGATGTGGGCATTTTGCTAGTTTGTTGTATGTCTGCCTCTTTCCCTTACTAACTCTATCAACAACCTACGGACAAACAACAGGCTGTGCCTCCTCAGTGTCTCTTGGTTTCTAATGCAGAGTGTTGCTTATTTTTGCTTAAGATGTTTATAACTGATGTCACAGAGACTTGCTTAAAAAGAAAGTCCTTGCCGAGACTGGTTTGGCTCAGTGGATAGAGCGTCGGCCTGCAGACTGAAAGGTCCCAGGTTTGATTCCGGTTGGGGGCATGTACCTTGCTTGGGGGCACATCCCCACTGTGGGGTGTGCAGGAGGCAGCTGATCAATGTCTCTCTCATCGATGTTTCTGACTTTCTATCTCTCTCCCTTCCTCTCTGTAAAAAATCAATAAAATATATATTTTTTAAAAAGGAAGTCCTTCATCCATAAATTAGTTGAATCATCCATAATTCTTTGGTCAGTTACCTTTGTTCTCATTATTTTTTCCCCATTCTTTGTAAGGGAAGCCTTTAAAAGAAGCTATTATTGATCAAAATGTGTGACACTTGCAAACTACCAGGATTTATCAAGGACCTGCTGTCCTATAGACTTTACATATATTTTATATTTGTTGCATAGATTTGTGTTATCATCAGACATTTCTGAATTAAGTACTATTTCTGCTCTGTAGTTTTTAGTCCAGTAAGTGGAGTTACGGTGGGTTTAGGTAGCTTATTTGTGACCGCACAGCCGGAAAGGGGCAGAACAGCTTGATAGCAGCTCTATCACAAATCCCAGTATCCTCAGCGTGAAGCTGGAGGCCCTGACCCTCTGGGGTACTCAGTGCCGTGGATCAACTGGCTGCCTCCGGAACCGTGTCAACTCAAACCTCTTCAGACCCCAAACCGCCTTTCCCATCTGATTCAAGAACTATGTATTGACTGTCCTGGTGTGCCACCTGCCAGGTGTCACTTACCTGTGATTCAGCAGTATTTATGCCAACGCTGCCTTCGAGCCCAGTTCCATACTTTCTTCGTCCACAGCCATTGTCTCAAATATAGAAATCGCTCGTGTCAAGGACACGCTGGAAATTGCTATTGATGCAAACGCTTTCTGAAGGCACTCTATAGATGGCGATCAAAAGAAAAATATAAACTTGATTGGAATAAAGGAAAATCAGCCGTCGTTGTTTTGTCCCTTGTTCTCGGAAAGCTAAACGCCCAGGGATGTTTGCGTAGACGGAAATAATGCTGTGGAAACTGCTGGGCTCCTTGGGAATGAAAACCCGAGATATCAGAAAGGGGGGGGGGGGGAGAAGAAGGGGAAGGGGACGATATTGACAATCATTGGGAAAGGCTGTCAATTTTTTTCCTGTCCCTCACACATACAGGCACACATAGTGCTTAGGATCCTCAGATCTCATTTCTCAGAGTGATGCCCCTGCCGTGATGGGATTAAAGCATATTCATCTCGGACCTTTGGCCCTGGTCATGCCTCTTTAGAAAGACAGCGACAGGCAGGTGGTGAATATAAACTAGCGAGGGCCCCTGTGAGCTACCAAGCATTTTATTCCTTTTATGAACCTGGGAGGGCACGTAAGATGACTGTTCTCACTCTGGCCCAGGATCTGCCTCTCTAGTTAGGCCTTACAGTATCTTGGAGGGACAATCAGATTCCAAAAAGCTGAATACATTTGTCTGTGTTCACTTGTAGAAAAAATGCCAAGAATTCGTTTTCCCTTTTGAGTCATTAATCCCCTCCTCCGACTCATCTCTTCCTACCTAACAGCATCCTCCAGAAGCTATAAAAATCTCTAGAGGTCCTTGAAGTAATGAGAAAGCTGATGGGGTCCCCCCCCCCACCCCCCCGCCCAAGTCTCTAATAATGATGCTTTGATTTCTCCAGAACAGTCTTCAGTTTCCTGCCAGTTGTCAGGACAACTTCTGCAGCTTTAACCTCTCCATGCATCCATGCAGCCAGGGTTCCTGCAGATTCTCCCTCAGCTCAGCGGGCTCCTTTCCTTTCGCAGTCCCCCTCTGTGTGCATTTGCCCACTAGGTGGAGCTGTAACAATTTAGCTGGCAGATCTGGGCGTGAGACAGATCCACTGACCACTTGCTCGGTCCCCTGGGGAAGCATATTGCTCTGGCCAGGATTGCAAATCAAGGGCAGTCAGACAACAGAGCCACAAATCCCAGAACAGCACAATTGGAGATGACAAATTCCTTGGGACAAATGCGCGTGAATTCCACAAGTGAGCTCCCTGTTTGCCTTCCTCAATTGCTTGCCCTCCTCTTCTGCAGCTGGAGTCGGGAATTCTGGGTTCAGCACCCAACTGTGCCACTAACCAGCGGCGGGCTCATCCCTCAGATGCCCCTTGTTCAGCTCTTCAAAACCATGCGGTCAGGGCAGATGACTTTGAGAGTGTCTTCCAGCTCTAACTCTGGATGTGACTCTAAAATTGTAATCAATATTTTAATAATTTTTCTAACAACAGGGTAAGATGTGAATTGCCATGTCTGTTCCTCAAGTCTTCTGTGTTAAAAATCCATCTCTGTCCACAGTTGCAAATGAGCCTTGGAATGATTTTACTCACTTTTATTTCATGTTAAAAACATAGGGCGGGGTAGGGGATTCCCAACTTGAAATATGAGCTTTTGATTTTGTAAATGTAAGGGCCAAAGAAAGGGTGGCTTCTTGGAAGAAATTCACTCATCAAACACTCACCTCTAAGTAAGTGTGCCCAGCAGATTTAGTGATTTGGTTAAGTGTCTACACCTTTATTTATAGAGGACTTCGCATGTCGATATCTATTGTGGTGAATTAACAAGACTAGATTGCAGATCAGACACAAAGAGGCTGCTCGGCAGTGAGAAATGTATCTATTCCCTATTTGCAATTCACGGGGGCTTTCTGTTTCACGTGTGTTCCTCAGTTTTACAACCTGAAACACCCTTTTTCTATTTTTAGAGTACCCGGCTTCCCTTTGGGAATGATTTCCCTGCCACCAAAATGGATACATCTTTTGTCAGAAGATACTAGAAACTGGCACCCACCTTCCTCTCCTGTCTAAAATCTGCTTTTCTCCCCAGCCCTTGACAGTGAAAACATGAGTTCAGTGTGTTCTTGGGGAAGCATTAATTGGATAGAAGCGCTGAAAACCTAACCAGGTATTTGTGATAATGGGAAGGGCATCAGAGATCATTCTGTTAAACCCTTTTTATTACACCAACGAGGAATTGAAGACCCAAAGGTTAAGTGGCTTACCCACATTTATTCAGCGAGTGAGGGGGAATATTGTTTTAGAGGGAAACACGGGTTGAGCGAAAGGAACTCTAAACCCATTCTTTAGTTTCTCCAGCTCGATAATCTCAATATTTTGACCCAAGACTATCTTTGTGTCTACAAGATGGGATCACCTGTTCTGTGCTTGGCATGTAATGCAATGCAGTGCAATCTGTAGGATGTGTCTGATAGTGTCATACATGAACTGTAACACACAGACTAGAGTAGCTTCAGAAACGTGTTCTGGGGCAACCAATCCAATGAAGCCAAAAGAGCTCTGCACCAAGTAAATGAGACAGATTCTCTTCTTGAACAGTCTTCAGCCAGTCTCTGAGCATTGTAGTTGACTGGGCCTCAGCCTTGTGTCTCCCACACCGACCCCTCGTCCTAGCTTCAACTTGCCTAGCCCTGTTGTAGCAAGAACTCTGCTAAGTCTGGTGATAATTCTCAACCCTTGTTATCTGATCCCATTGGCCTTCCTTCAGGAAGAATCCTGTTGAGTCATTTCATTCTAGAAGCCCCCCTTCCTGATGTCTCCTCTCAGTCCTTTTTCATCCACCCGCACCCCTCATTTTGCTCAGTGGCTAAAAACTAGCTGTCTTTCCTGTATTGAGTGGAGCCCAATGACCGTTCTCCCCTATGGCAATGCCCACATCCAAAATGTCTTGAATAATATATATTATATTTGCAACCTTTCCATTTCTTTCTGACGTACTTGTATCTACTTGTCACAGAAAATTGTGTTTCCTTTAAAAAATGTGAAGAAAATGTACAACTTACAGAAATAAGCCATGTCAATTCAGTGATCGCTTATATTTTGTGGCTTTTTTTTTTTTTAATGAAAAGCAGCATCAGGCAAGAGAACAGATTTCCTTAGAAATATGTGGTATGGTTTTCTACTCTGCTTCCTTTTGGTTGTAGGATCTTGGTCTAGTTTTCTGCTGTATCCAAGTCACAACACCAGCCAAATGGGGACAGAGCTGCTCTGACTGTCACCCAGTGTCTTCATAACGTCAGATTTGGTAGCATGTGGGGAAATTGTGGAAAGTGCTTCACAATCATCAGCCTCTATGATTATCGTGTAGGATAGATGGCAAATCTGGGGTCTAATTTTTAAAAATAAATCTCTATTGTTCATTTTATTACAGATTTTCCTCCTGTTTTCCCCCCATAGCTCCACTCAACCTGATTTCCCACCCCCCACCCCATGCCCTTCCTCCTGCCACTGTCCTCATCCATAGGTGTAAGATTTTTATCCAATCTCTTTCCACACCCCTCACATTCCCTCCCCCCCTAGAATTGTCAGTCCATTTCTCTTTCTATGCCCCTGATTCTATTATATTCACCAGTTTATTCTGTTCATCAGATTTTTTTTATTCACTTGATTTTTAGATTTACTTGTTGATAGGTATGGATTTGTTATCACTTTGTTGTTCATAATTTTTATCTTTATCTTTTCCTTCTTCTTTGTCTTCTTAAAGAATACCCTTAAGAATTTCATATAATCCTGCTTTGGTGGTAATGAACTCCTTTAGCTTTTTCTTGTCTGTGAAGTTCTTTATCTGACTTACAATTCTGAATGATAGCTTTGCTGGGTAGAGCACTCTTGGTTGTAGGTTTTTGCTACTCCTCTCTTTGAATATTTCCTGCCACTCCCCTCTGGTTTACATAGTTTCTGTTGAGAAACCAGCTGTGAGTTACATGGGTACTCCCTCGTAGGTAACTAACTGTTTTTCTGTTGATGCTTTCAAGATTCTCTCTTTGTCTTTTGCTGTGGGCATTTCATTATTATGTGTCTTGGTGTGGTCCTCTTTGGATTCCTTTTGTTTTGGGTTCTCTGCACTTCCTGGACTTGTAAGTCCATTTCTTATACTAGGTGGGGGAAGTTTTCTGTCATTATTTCTTCAAATAGGTTTTCAGTATTTTGGTCTCTCTTTTCTTCTGGCACCCCCATAATTCTGATTTTGGTACACTTGAAGTTGTCCCAGAGGCTCCTTTCACTGTCTTCACATTTTTTGACTCCGTTTTTCTTTTTGTTTTTCTGGATGGGTGTTTTTTGCTTTTTATATTTCAAATCTTTGGTTTGATTCTTGGGGTCCTCTACTCTGCTATTGGATTTCTGTATGTTATTATTCTTTATTTCAGACAGTGCATGCTTAATTTCTGACTGGTCCTTTTCCTTTTTTTTTTTTTTTCATTCTCATTAAGATCCTTGAAAGTCTCACCAATTTTCTTGAAAGTTTGTAGCAGATTCTTGAGTAACCTTATAAATGTGCTTTTGAACTCTATGTTCAGTCATTTGCTTTCCTCCATTGCTTTCATTCGTGACATGTTTCTGGGGTCCGCATTTTGGTTATTTCCCTGTGTTGATGGAGTGGCTTTGTGTGCTAGTTGTCCTTTATGGCCCAGTAGCTCCGCCTCCCCAATTACCTGAGGTGGACACTCTTGGTGCACCCCTTTGTGGGCTGGGTACACAGTCTTGTAGTAGTTAAGCCTTGATTGCTATTGGTACATTGGGAGGAATTGATCTCCAAGCCAACTGACTATGAGGATTATCTGTGTCTATAATGGAAGAACTGCTATGCTGGAGACACCCCTGTGGGGCAGGACTTGCTTCAGGGGGGCTTTGGTTCTCACCAAGTCTACTTCTTGAGTGTGTCACTTACGTATGTGAGGGGTTGAAATCTGGTGTCATCTCACAATGACCTCTAGGTACACTGGTTCCTGGGTCTCCAAGGAGATGCAAATCAGCTAGTGTCTGAGGCCACCCAGCGGGAGCTAGAGGGAGATATGCAGATTTCTCCTCTTAGCTTGGAGTTTGGAAGTTTTGGAGTTGTCTGACCCAGTGCAATTTGTTAGCTTAAACTGTGAGAGGGCAGGCCATTCATATGCAAAAGCTGCTGCACACAGTTTGTAGGATTTGTAAATTGGGTGGCGTCTCAGGGAATCCCTAGACTAGGGTGTGGCAAACAGTGATGACTACTAGTCAGCCCTCTCTGCAGCTACCTCATATCCCATATCAGGTGCTCCTGTGCAGTAAATAATGATTCCTGTGTGCACCTCTGTTAGAAGGCCACCCTCTCTTTCTGACCTGATGGCTGATAGTCCCGTTTCTCCCTGTATGAGTCTGGGTCCCCAGAATCTCACCAGAAACTGGAGTTCAGAGAGTCGGGAACTTGTAACATTCTCCCAATTGAAAAAAAAAAAAAAACAGCTCATGCCAGCCCTATTCACACTTGTCTCTGTACTTCTGCCTTTCTAAGCCTCTGCTCATCCTACCAGGTCTCAATGCACTCTTTTCTTTCCTTCTAGTTGCAGAACTTCCACTCCGACAGCTTTCCCGTAGTTCTGGGGGATAGTCATTTTGTCTTTTAGTTATAGTTTTGGTGTGGTTGTGAGAGGCAGCACATACAGGTGTATACCTTATGCTGCCATTTGGTTCTCCCCTGGGGTCTCATTCTTTTACACATTTGGCCTCAGGCAAAGACTTTGCCTTGTGATATTTGGGCGGAATAATTAGTAGTACAGTGGTACCTCGAGATACAAGTTTTATTCGTCCCGTAACCTTGAGGTGTGGGAAACTATGAGACGCTTGAGTCACGGTAAACTGGTGGGTCATGTGCAGCCGGCTGATCTGCAAGATTACTCTTATCTCAACTGTTGCTCGTATTTCAAAGTAAAAATCACTCACTCAACAGCTCGTATCTCAAAATTTTCGTATGTTAGGGCACTCGTATCTCAAGGTACCTCTGTAGAATAATGGGGTTAGAAAGAATGTTTCCTTATAATTAACTCAAATAAAACAGAGAGTAGAGAGGGATTTATATCAGGCCTACTACACTACATTTGAAGAGCTGCTATGAGTTGTTTACATACACTGTATACCTATCTGGTAATGCTATGATCTCATCTGTGCATGAAAAATTCACATCCTATTGAAAGCCATGCTGGGACAGAAATGGCCTCCAGATGTATTCTCAAAAAGACCTGAAGATTGTCCTAGGATTAAATATTTTCTTTCCATTGATGTTAATATTTTCATTGGTATCCTGTTTAGCTCTCTGAGGAACAAGAACTCTATTGATCTAGAGGAAAAGAAAATCTGCCATGAACATTCTGTAGGAGTAGGAATTGAACTGGGTATGTCTCAGATTGTCTTAATATGATTTCATGGATATGTCAGAGGATGACACTATGTGAAGGGAAAGTGTTCACATGGGAGTCAGGATATTGG